>JXCR01130588.1:16930-63266 GCA_002079205.1 Phalaenopsis hybrid cultivar
TCTTTTTTCTGAAAAATTTACCTTGGTATGACTTTGAAATTATATAACATAAATTATTGATAAAAATAACATTAAAATCAACTAGATAAAATAAAAATAACATTTAATGCATCACATAAGTGTACTTCACACCTTTCATAGCCAGAAAGCTTAACTTATCGGATCAAATTACAAATCTCATTCTGTTCAAATAGTGAAGAAATCACTTTACCTATCCCTCTTATATATCTTATCAAACCTCATTTCATTGAAAATATTATATGGGTTAGTCAGTTACCTTTCATTAGTAGGCTTGTAAGTACAATAGAACTAACATATTTGATTCTTGACTGGGTTTAAAATATGTATAATTCACATTGTATACCTTTAAAAATAGTTTTGATTCCTCTATCTTGATAGTAGCCCTCACCTTAGTGCAGAAGAGTTTACTCGTTTTATCAAACCATGACATAAGTAAAAATTTCAAAGTCTAATCATGGGATATTCTAAAGCTATAAATCAACTCAATATTCAGTGCATTCCTCCCTTTCTCCTTTATCCTTCAATAAAAATTATTCTAATTTTTATCCAAATCTATTTAAATTATAAAATAAATATCATTAAAAGCCTAAAATTTTGAAATGTATATGAATAGGAGACACTTCTTTTATTAGTTATTTTTTAGAAGATGACCTCCCTTAAAATGTAATTAACTATAGAGCCTTGCCTCTACAGGGAACATGCACCCCAAATTAAAAATAATAAAAAAAAAACTATCTTGCCCAATTTATATTAGAGAAAAATGTATGATGATGTTGACCTAACGAATTACAATCATTATCTTGCCATTAGATCCATTTTATAGTGATATATTCATCTTTTAAGATGATATGACATTCTCAATGTTATATTTATTCTAAAAAAAAAAATAGCATTTACATGGTCAATTGCACTTTGCTCATGCCTTATACATTACATCCTAAATCTACATAATAATTTTTCATCAAATCTTTGGGATCTTCAAGAATTATCCTCTATGTATTCAGGGCATCATAAGGCTTTGTTCTCCTAGTTTGTACTAATTCGTCAATCAGCTTAATTTTTTATATATTTAATCACGTTATTTTATCAATAAATCCACACATCATTAAATAAATTTCTTATGTTTAATTACATTTTTTATAAGCAAAGAGAAAACCAGGCTTACTACAACTCCAACAAATTGGTTGTTGATATTCGACAACATGTATTTATCCCAAGCTATTATATTAATATTGTAATAATATTTTCTTATATCATAACATGGTAGCATGTCATAGTGTAATATAACAATAAATATCTAAATAAGATAAATAACTCTAATCTAGAATTTAAGGTTAGTGTTATATCAAGTAAGGTTGGAATGTTTCAATCAACGTGTCAGCCTCTACCAGAACTTTTAAAGTTAAAAATCTTAATTAGGGATTTAAATTTCAAGTTTACCTAATGAATGATTTTAGTTTAAGTGATTAGTAATTTGATAATTTTACTTAATTTTTAGATTTGATGTTCATGCTGATTTAAAGATGTTAAAATATATTGGTATTATACAATGTTCATTTAAATGATGAATCTCATTAGTTATGGAAGCGTAGAACATTAAAATATACACCTCACCCAAAGAGGTGAAGAGAGACACATGAAGGTAAACTTTTTTGCATTTAGTTTGTTTATAAATTTAATTAAGCTTATCAAATTACTTAATTTAATTTAATTTAATTTTTATTTTATATTAATATAAAAAAAAACTTTAAATTTTATGAAATTAATTCTTGTGATCAGAGATGATCTCCGAACATCTCATAAGAATTTGATGATATTCATAAATATTTTGAATTTACTATTAATTATTAATTTTTTAAGAAAATCTTAATTAATAAAAACATGCTTTTAAAATTAAATAATATTCCCAAAAGTCAAGGATGACCAAAGAAGGTTCCAAAAATTTTTATAGATTAATTTTAATTAATCTACATTTTCTTGAAGTGTTTTCATATAAAATCAAAATTGACCCCAAAATTTTTGAAACATCACATAAGTAAGGGATACCTCTGTTATGTTGCTTTAAAATTTGAGGTTAATTATATAACATATTTATTTTCTATGAATTATTAAATTAATTTTCTATTAAAAATCAAAATATTATTTTTATGCTAAATTTTTGGTGATCTAATTTTTTTATTCTATTATCTTCAAGGTTTTGTAAAAAAATATTTGATAAACTATTTATTTAATTTGATTTATTATAATTTTCAATGTTAATTAATGAATTTTTTAAATAAAAAAATAAGAACTATATGATTTTTAAATTATTTGAGTCCAAATCCTAGAGTTGGTTATATAAAGATCAAGGCTAACCTCAAGGGTATTCTTGAATGAATATGGGCAAATCTTCATGTAATTGGAATAATCAAATATTTTTTCTCTAGTATTAAAATTTAAACGACCTTTTATAAATTTTAAAAGCCTCCTACTTTAATTAAATTCCTTCTAAGAAAATTAACAAAGTAGAGAATATCTCAAGGAAATTTGACCTTGCTTAGAGGTCATTAAAACTTTTATTAATTTTAAATATATTTTTCTTGATTGTTTAATTAAAATTTGTTCATTTATATTAAAGTTCCAATTTTATTTTTAGGGTATTGTGCTATGTTTGTTGATTTCAAGTTGTATTTATTCACATTTTTTTGTATCAACATGAATTGGCTCTAAGGATGGGTCTTAAGGCTTTGAATTAAATATTAAGTTTATAGGATCCAAGAGTTTTAAGGGTGATGTAATAGTTCCTGAGGTCCTAATGGACGTTTGAACTATCTTGGTAGTTTTAGCTAGTCTTATTGTGGCTTATAATCTATTTAATATATTTAAAATGTAAATTTTCCTTATTGTGGTTCTTAATTTTATTTATATAATTAGTTTGTAAATTTTCCATTTTCTCCCTCTTTGGATTCCTTAATCAGGCTGCGAGTCTCTCTTTCTCTCTCTCTCAATTCCGCGCTTGCGATGGGGAAACTGAGCTCGAGCCGCTGGTCGCCGGCACGGCCGGCCTATCTCTTTTCTCGTAGGGACGGCTTACTCTTTCTCTTTGCCATCATCTCTGTCATCTGCCTCGTTACCAACGAACTCTCTCGTAATTATGTTCTCGCCGCCGATTTCGAGGGATTCGACACTGACGAATTCGAATACGATGAAGACACCAACGACGCTATCCATTCCCAGACTCTCAATCCAGCCTCTCCTTCCGCTACCACCCTAACCCAATCCTCGGAAGCCGAATCCCACCACGTCCTCACACCACCATCTGCAGTCGAAGATTCCCCTGCCGTCGGCATCGAACATGGCGGAAAACCACATGCCTCTTCCGCCCTCGAATTCTGGGACGACGAAGAGTTTGAGGGTGTTCCCTTTCAAATCGCTGATCCAAGCCGTGATTCGCCGGTACCGCCCTCGGAGCCGTCTGCATATACTGAAGCTGTAGCTGACACCCGCTTGCCGACCCCGCATCAGCCTTTCTCCTTGAGCTCATACACGATCGAAATCGTGTGTATCAGTTTTCTCATTGCATTCGCTATAAATTTCTTTATCGGAAAACGACAGAACGAGTTGATCGCGCTCTGCTGGGCTTCCCAGTTCGCAACTAAGGACTCGATCTTTGTCAAGAATTTTAGTCTCTTGGGGACCGGTGACGGCAAGGAGGACGCTCCCCTGCTTCTCAAGGAGGGGCAGGACGTGTTCAAGTTCTATGCGAGTGGACGGAGGTTCTGCCAGGGTCTGCTTGCTATCATGGAGCTGCAGAGTCGACATGATTTGATTGCAAGGTTGACGGATCTGCTGTTCAACAAGAAGGATACAATCACTTTTGAGGTTGTGATGAATGAGGATGCCATGGACCATGTTATCCTTGCGGTTGCAAGGAAGAAGATGGCGAAGTCTATGCACAAGGAAAGCAGGGATCTCCAGAGGTTTGCCACAGTGATGACAACAACTCCTTCTGGGAGAAAGTGGGTAGCTGAGGACTTGGTGGTGGTTACAGAGTCGAAGGAGGTGGCAGGGGATTTGATAACAGATGCTGTTATTGATCAGGTGAGTCCCTTTTCTGGTTCAAGTGATTTCTTTTTTTTTTTCCGCTTGATTTATTAGAGTGAGGAATTTGATTTATTATGATAGAATTTAACTCTAATGTTATTAATGTTTCATGTGAAGTGTGGAAATATAATAGGATGTGATGATATCCAAAATGAAGTGTGGATATATCTATGAGATTTGGGAGTTTCTTGGCTTACTAAACTCTTTTACATTATTTTAAAGACTAAAAAAGATGCCCTAGGATTGGAGGTAGAGCTCTTAGATCCTCATATTTAAGAATAAAGGCGATGCTCTAGAGTTCAAATTATAGAGGAATTAAGTTAATGTGTCATATTTTAAAATTATCGAAGAGGGTATTTGAACATAGGTTAAGGCATGATACAAGGATTTCTTCTAATCGGTTTGAATCTATGCCGGGCAAATTTACTATGGAAGCTATATATTTGTTGAGAGGTTTGATGAAGAAGTACAGAGAAAGGATGATCTACATAAGATTTTTAGTGATTTAGAAAAAACTTATAGTAAGGTTTCAAGAGAAGTTTTTTGGAGAGTTCTAGAAAAGAAAGGTGTTGATATCAATTCATTAAAGATATGTATACTAAAGCTTTTACTTATGCTCAAACAGAAGGAAGATTGACCATGATTTTTTTGTTTCATTACATCTGGGATCGGCCTTTAGCCCATATCTTTTTGCCTTAGTTATGGATGCCCTTATTGAACATTTACAAGAGGATGTTCCTTGGTGTATGCTTTTTTGCTAACGATATCCTTCTTTTGGATCAGAATAGGGAAAGAGTTCAAGAAAAAGTTGAATTATGGGGGTCTACATTGGAGTCTAAAGGCCTTCGTTTTAGTAGATCTAAAAATTAATACATAAAATGTAATTTTAGTAGTAGTTGCTTTAGTGGCAGAGTTGTAACTATGGGTGATCAAATCATTAAAAGGTATGAACGTTTTAGATATCTCAAATCTCATGTTTAAAGTGATGTGATATTGATGAGGATATTATTACTAGAATTTAAGCTGGTTGGTTGAAGTGGAGGAATGCATTAGGCCTATTGTGTGATAGAAAAGTACCGCCTAGACTTAATGGAAAATTTTATAAGATGGTGGTGAAACCTACAATGTTTTATAAGCCAAAATGTTTGTCGTTAAAAGAGAATCATAAAACAAAGTTAAGTGTTGTTGGGATGAGAATGCTTAGGTGGACAAAATGCAAAACAAATCTATCCGTGAAAGGGTCGGTGTAGCACCAGTGCCAAACAAGATTAAAGAGAATCATTTTAGATGGCTTGGTCAGCGTTGACCATCTAATGATCCGATTAAGAGAGTCGATAATTTGGATTCGACTTATGTTAAGAAAGAGAGGTTGAGCTCAAAAAACTTTTGGGCATATTGTATAAAAAATAATCTTAATATATTAGAATTAAATGAAAATATGACACTCAATAGGAAAGAATGAAGAAAAAAGATTCATGCATCCTACCCCACTTTGTGAGATAAAGGCTTGTTGTTATTAAATTTCCATGTATTTTCTTTTTGCCAATGGTTGAAGTGGTTCGGNACATATTGTATAAAAAATAATCTTAATATATTAGAATTAAATGAAAATATGACACTCAATATGAAAGAATGAAGAAAAAAGATTCATGCATCCTACCCCAATTTGTGAGATAAAGGCTTGTTGTTATTAAATTTCCATGTATTTTCTTTTTGCCAATGGTTGAAGTGGTTCGGCTTGTTTGGATAGGATACTGATTAGCTTAGCTTTTAGGTATATTGGATATTCTTGATAAAAATGACTTCTTTTGTTATTGTTGTGACTATATTTGAGCCGAGTCGTCGAGCCAAAAAAAGTGTAATATTAATTGTATTTTGCTTTGTCATACTACTAGATGTTCAATATTTACTTTAGTTCGAGCTAAACATCCACATTTATGTTCATACTTAGCTTATTTGGAATTTTCTTTGATGGTTTGCCAAAATTTATCAAACAATTACTTTAAGTGAACTAATAAATAAGCACATCAATGAATAAGAATTAATTGAACTNCAAACATCCACATTTATGTTCATACTTAGCTTATTTGGAATTTTCTTTGATGGTTTGTCAAAATTTATCAAACAATTACTTTAAGTGAACTAATAAATAAGCACATCAATGAATAAGAATTAATTGAACTCATATGTAATTACTATACTAATAAATAATTTTATATTGTAGGTATTTTTTTAAATTTTTTTTCTTGTCTCGCACAATATTGGAAAGTTTTTTATTTACATTATTGAATACGACATTTGAAGAATAATACACGGTTATGAGATATAGAAATAATATCTTGAAATGGATCAAATCATTTAGTTGATGAGATTTTTTAAAATTTTGGCCTGCATTAACGAAAATTTTTTTCTCTACTTTATGTGTGTAATATAGAGTTTATTTTATTATGGGGTGGTGTTCCTATAGGGAAGAACTTTTATAGTTAATTGCATCTCAAGATTTGTGAACTTTTAAGAAAATTCTGTTCAATGTATTGACTTATATCATTTGGGATATCAAGATTAAATATTCAAGATTGATGTTTGGAATTTTCANGGTTGTGAACTTCTAAGAAGATTTTGTTCAATGTATTGACTTATATCATTTGGGATATCAAGATTAAACATTCAAGATTGATGTTTGAAATTTTCAATGGATAAAATCAAGATTTGAATGACTTGCTCTTGGAATTAAAATGTTGGGAATTACACTCCACTGACACTATGTCGTGAAAAGGCTCATGAATGGGATTAACTAACTTTAGTAAGGAGGTATATCCTAGAGAATAAATTTAGAAAATCATTGAATGAGTTCGGTTTGATGAATTGAGATGGAATCAAAAGGGATTTAGAATATATTTGATTCATATTTGATTTGAAAATTTTGATTTAAAAAGGCTTGATTTGGAAAGTTTGGTTTAAATGATTTGGGAGTTTTGAGTTTTAATGTTTTGATTTTGAAAGTTAGACTTAAAAAAGATTTGTGGGCTTTTGAGTTTGAAAGTTTTGAGTTGACAATGTTGAAAAGATTTCAAGATGAAAGTTGAGAGCATAACCTTAAGGTAAATCTTGACCTTATAAGGAGCCTACATAAGTGGAATAACCTTAATTTGGATAGGACATCCCCAATCAAGATAGCCACAGTTTTCCATAGTCTCGGCTTCTTGATTGCATTAACACTATTAACTAACGAGAAATTAAGAGTTAGCGATGACAAATGTAGACCTTTTTAACTATTAGGTGATTTGAGTGATCTTCTTTAGTAATTGTAGGTTTCTTCCTCCTAGACCACCTACATATTCAAAGAGAGTTATACAGTTGGGATTTTATATGTCCAAGTCCTTAACATTAATTAGGAGTACTTAATAATTAAACATAGGTTTCTGGACTAGATTATTTTAGGGGTATGTGTGATTCTAGATTTTATTTCTAATTTGGTTACCCTATATTATATAGTTGATCTACATATGTTTTGATTTCAATTGTTTAAATTAATGAATTTTAAATTTTCTTGGTGGTTAAATCTTTTAGTATATTGATCAATTAGAAAATCAAGTGCTCTAGGTTCTCCTATGTCTATTTGTTTTCTAATCTAAGTTAATGTTTTTCATCAAGTTTTATTCTTTGATCTGACTTCTAGTGTTGATTTACTATTTTAAGTTGACATTTACTATTAAAATTTACTTGTCATAAAAAGATTTCACATATATGCCATTTTTCTATATTCCTATGTTTAACACTTTATATTTTATTCATTTACATACTTAGTTTTTAATATTACATGTTAAGATTATCATTTATAAAACAAATTTAATCTTCACGTAAAAATAATTTACTTATCATACCAAAGTAATATCATTCAAGATTTAGGCTTTTAAATTTTACATACATTTATATATATAAAAATATCACATGAGGATATTAATTATTTAATATTGAATTATAAATATTATGCATTTAAATAATATATATTAAATGTTAAACATCCAAATATATGAGAATTTACATGAAATGTTCATGAATATTTAAGTTTGTATGTTTGTGTTAAACACATAAAATGCTTGTTCAAAATATAAACTTGCCTCATATGCTAATCATATAAGCATTGTATGGATTTCATGTAATTTTTTATGACAAATAGTAAGCTTATGTGATTTGCGCAGTGCATGAAGATTATAAATTCAAGTGACTTGGAAATACAAATTCATATGATTTGAAAGTTTGGAAGCTTAAATGATTATTCTAATTTTAAAATAATTTGAAAATTGCTTCTAAAGTGCTTTGAAAATTACAAGTTGGAAAAGGATTTATAAGCTGCTTAATTTGAAGAATTTTTAATTTGAAAAGTATTCTTAAAATTTGAATACCCTTAAGCTTAACTAACTTCTTTAATGATTTGATTAAATTTTCTTTACTAAAAGGTTTTAAACATTTTAAATTTACATAATTTTCATGCCAAATTTATTTTGAACTTTTAAGTGATTTTTTAGTGCATTTGAATTTATATTAATTATCCTAAAAATAATTTAAAATTCAAATGTGCTCCAAAATTTTGGATACTATACATGATAGTAGGGTGTAAACCACACTAGCATGAAGATAAAATGAACCAAATAAACATTAAGTGAACCGCATAAGTGAACCACATAAACATGAGCATAAGGATTTAGTGAACCACATAAACATTAAGTGAATCACATAAACATAGACATGATAATTAAGTGAACCACGTGATTATAGGCATGAGGATTAAGTGAATCATATAAACATTAAGTTAATCACATAATGATAGACATGAGGATAATGATAGACATGAGGATTAAGTGAACCACATAAATATTAGCATGAGGATTATGTTAACCACATAAACATATACACGAGGATTAAGAGAACCACATAATCATTATCGTAAGGATTAAGTGGTATACATATGAAAGTACTTTTAATTTGATGAACTAAGAAATCCAAATTGCAACAACTTTAGTTAGAAATTATACCCTGCTTAAAGAGATCTCTCAAGGAACAATGCATGCAAACTTCAGCCAAGGAAAGAGGGAGAAGTGAAGGGAGTGATGTTTCAGTCAAGAGAAAAGGGAGAAGTGAATGGGGAAGGAGAGGATTCTTAGTGTTGGTTTTGAAGAAGAAGAGCACGAGGAGAGTGGGTCTCTATTTGGGGTTAAAAGAAAAGTGGTGTGGTGGTTTGACCAAGTGAAAAAGCAAAGAAGAGAAGGGTAGTGATGGTTATGTATTTGGCCAAGAGAGAAGAACAGAAAGGGTTAGTGAGAGGGATTGGTTTGGCGAGAAAAAGAAAGTCAAGAGGGGATTCACATCTCATTTTCAAGAGATGAACTTTAGATCCATGCTTGTAGAGAAACTCATACTTGATAAATTAAATGAAGAAGAGAGGAGTTGTTTATACCTTGCTTTCTTGAATGGAATCCCAAGAAGAATTATAGGAAGCCCCTTCATTTTGACGGAGAGAGTGGAAGGAGAGGAGTGGGAAAAATTTCGACCAAGGAAGAGCAGGGAGCTTGAAACGATCTCCCAAGGAATGATGCATGCAAATTTCGGGCCAACATTAGAGTAAGAAGAGGAGAGATTGAGGTTTCTACCCAGAGAAAAATGGAGAAGAGAGTAGGGAAGGAGAGGGTTTTCAATTTTGGGTTTGAAAAGGAGAAAGAGGTGGAGAGTGGCTCTCAATATGGGGTTAAAGGAAATGCGTAGTGTGGTGGTTTGACCAAGTAGAGAAGAAGAGAAGAGAAGGGTAGTGATGGTCATGTTTTCGACCAAAAGAAAAGAAGAGGAAGACGTGCAAGGGTGGTGTGATTTTTTCGGCCAAGAGAAAAGAAGTGGAAGGATAGATGTATGGTATGTTTTTTGTCCATGAGAAAAGAAGAGAAATGATGGATGTGTATGGTGTTATTTTTTGGCTAAGAGAGAAGAAGAGGAGGGGATGGATGTGTGGTATGGTTCTCGGCTAAGATATAAGAAGAGAAATGATGGATGTGCGGTGTGGTTTTCGACCAAGAGAAAAGAAGAGGAAGAATGAATGTGTATGGTGTGGTTTTCTGCCAAGAGAGAAGAAGAGGAGGGGATGGATTTGCGGTGTGGTTTTCGGCCAATGGAGAAGAAGAGAAAAGAGTGAGTGTATGGTGTGATTTTCGACAAAGAGAAAATAAGAGAAAAGGGTATAGAGAAGACTTGGTTTGGAGAGAAAAAGATGTGGGGATTCACTTCACATTTTCAAAGAGAAGAACTTTGAACCAATGCTTGTAAAGAAACTCATACTTTTTAAATTAAATGAATTAGGGAGGAGTAGTGTATACCTTGCTTGCTTGAGTGAAATCCTAAGAAGAATTAGTGGAAGCTTATTGATTTTGGTGGTGAGAAGGGAAGGAAAAGAGTGGGAAAAGATTCGACAAAAGAAGAACATTGAGCATGATGAGGGGAGTGGAATGAGATATAGAGATAGAAGGGTGGAGGGAGTAGTTGTGGAAGTTACACATGAGAAGAGGGAAATATTAAATATTTTTTAATTGAGAGGGAGGAAGAGAGGGGAAATTTTGGTCAAGGAAAAGAGGAAGGATGATGAAACCTAGGATTTAGATTAGAGGGCTATGAAAATTCGAGCAAATAAGAGAAAAAAGTGGGGGAGAGCGTAGTTACATCACTACGAGCCTAACTATGCCGGGAGCTGCGTACATACGATAGAGAGTTTTGTAGCTACGCCACTCAATTTTTTTTTGAGTTTCAATTACTATTGAGCTCCTCTAAATTCCTGAAATCTTGCTGTGCATGGAACACCCACCCATGGAATGATGGGTGAAAGTTTTGGCCAAGAGGAAGTTGATCAAAAGTGAGGTCAACAAATGGATTCAAATATGGTGTGATGAATTATTCAAAGTATTGCACACATATTGACGTTGACCGAGGTGATCAACTAAGCTCAGGATAATGAGTGTGGCTACGCAAGATTTGAATTTGAATTTTGGAATGTCTATTGAAATTATGATTGTGTTAGGTGAGTGATTGAAGATTGGTGTTCAAGATTTGAGAACTTTAGAGTTTCCTATTAATAGGATCCACTAGAGGCTCATGCTGGGAATTTAGGCAAATGTTGTCTAAAATAGTTTAATTTATGACTACTAGGGAAGGAAACCGCCGGGGAACTTACACGACATATAAATGCAACTAGAGCAATTTTAGGACGATATTGTGAAAACTTTTCTGGTTTCTGATATACTTGACATTAGAATGGAAAAGACAGAGACCTCCAACTAAAGTGGCGAATAGAGTAATTAGATTATGATAGAAACATAGAGACTAACATCTAATATGAGATTTAATCGAATGGAAAGATAACTGATGGTGAAGTTATGCCAAACCCAAAGAAGATTTGATTTGATTGACCTGAATACATTATAATAAAAAACACAGGGACTCATAACCGACCAAAGATATGAACATGGTGATTAGATCATGATTGAAAGCACAAGGTTTTGCATATAACCTGAGAGCTAATTGAAGGGAAATACAACTAATAAGGAAGTTACGTTAGACTTAAAAAAATTGATCTGATTTTATACACATTAAAATTGAAAACACAATGACTCACATCTAGCCAAAGAGGCGAACATCATGATTAAATTAGTATAAAAAATACAAGGACACATCTAATTTGAGAACTAATTGAAGACAAAGTTAACCCATAGAGAAGTTAGGCAAGACCCAAAGAAGATTTAATTTAATTGATTTGAACACATGAGATTGGAAATCACATTGACTTACATTCAACAAAAGAGGTGAACAAGACGAATAGATCAAGATAGAAAATACGAAGACTCACATCTAACTTGGAAATTAATCAAAGGGAAAGACAACCCATAGAGAAATTGCGCTAGACCAAAAGAAAATTTGATTTTGTTAACCTGAACACATTAAGATGTAAAAATAGAGACTCATATCCAACCAAAGTGGTGAACATGGTGATTAGATCAAGATGAAAAACACATGAACTCACATCTAACCTAAGAGCTAATCGAAGAGAAATGCGACATATTGGAACTTATGCTAAGAAAATTTATTTGATCGACCTGAACAGATTAGGATGGAAAGCACAGATACTCACATCCAACTAAAGAGGTGAACATGATTAAATCAGGATAGAAAGCATAGAGACTTACATTTTACTTGTGAGCTAATCGAAGGGAAAGATAAACAGTAGGAAAATTACGCTAAATCGAAGAACATTTGATTTGATTTACCGAAACATATTAGGATGGAAAACACATAGACTCACATCGAACCAAAGAGGTGAATAAGGTGATTAAATCAGGATGTAAAACACAAGGACTCACATCTAACTTGAGAGGGAATTGAAGAAATAAGGCAACCCGTAGGGAAGCTATGCCAGGCCAGAAGAAAATTTGATTTAATTTACCTGAACACATTAGGTTGGAAAGCATAGAGACTCACATCTATCCAAAAGGTGTACATAGTGATTAAACCAGGATATAAAACATATGAACTCACATTTAAGTTGAGACCTAATCAAAGGAAAGGTAACCCGTAGGGAAGTNACTTTTCTGGTTTCTGATGTACTTGACATTAGAATGGAAAAGATAGAGACCTCCAACTAAAATGACGAATAGAGTAATTAGATTATGATAGAAACATAGAGACTAACATCTAATATGAGATTTAATCGAATGGAAAGATAACTGATAGTGAAGTTATGCCAAACCCAAAGAAGATTTGATTTGAATGACCTGAATACATTATAATAAAAAACACAGGGACTCATAACCGACCAAAGATATGAACATGGTGATTAGATNAGGGTTTTCAATTTTGGGTTTGAAAAGGAGAAAGAGGTGGAGAGTGGATCTCAATATGGGGTTAAAGGAAATGCGTAGTGTGGTAGTTTGACCAAGTAGAGAAGAAGAGAAGAGAAGGGTAGTGATGGTCATGTTTTTGACCAAAATAAAAGAAGAGGAAGACGTGCAAGGGTGGTGTGATTTTTTCGGCCAAGAGAAAAGAAGTGGAAGGATGGATGTGTGGTATGTTTTTTGTCCATGAGAAAAGAAGAGAAATGATGGATGTGTATGGTGTTATTTTTTGGCCAAGAGAGAAGAAGAGGAGGGGATGGATGTGTGGTATGGTTCTCGGCCAAGATATAAGAAGAGAAATGATGGATGTGCGGTGTGGTTTTCGACCAAGAGAAAAGAAGAGGAAGAATGAATGTGTATGGTGTGGTTTTCTGCCAAGAGAGAAGAAGAGGAGGGGATGGATTTGCGGTGTGGTTTTCGGCCAATGGAGAAGAAGAGAAAAGAGTGAGTGTATGGTGTGCTTTTCGACGAAGAGAAAAGAAGAGAAAAGGGTATAGAGAAGACTTGGTTTGGAGAGAAAAAGATGTGGGGATTCACTTCACATTTTCAAAGAGAAGAACTTTGAACCAAGGCTTGTAAAGAAACTCATACTTGTTAAATTAAATGAATTAGGGAGGAGTAGTGTATACCTTGCTTGCTTGAGTGAAATCCTAAGAAGAATTAGTGGAAGCTTATTGATTTTGGTGGTGAGAAGGGAAGGAAAAGAGTGGGAAAAGATTCGACAAAAGAAGAACATTGAGCATGATGAGGGGAGTGGAATGAGATATAGAGATAGAAGGGTGGAGGGAGTAGTTGTGGAAGTTACACATGAGAAGAGGGAAATATTAAATATTTTTTAATTGAGAGGGAGGAAGAGAGGGGAAATTTTGGTCAAGGAAAAGAGGAAGGATGATGAAACCTAGGATTTAGATTAGAGGGCTATGAAAATTCGAGCAAATAAGAGAAAAAAGTGGGGGAGAGCGTAATTACGTCACTACGAGCCTAACTATGCCGGGAGCTGCGTACATACGATAGAGAGTTTTGTAGCTATGCCACTCAATTTTTTTTTGAGTTTCAATTACTATTGAGCTCCTCTAAATTCCTGAAATCTTGTTGTGCATGGAACACCCGCCCATGGAATGATGGGTGAAAGTTTTGGCCAAGAGGAAGTTGATCAAAAGTGAGGTCAACAAATGGATTCAAATATGGTGTGATGAATTATTCAAAATATTGCACACATATTGACGTTGACCGAGATGACCAACTAAGCTCAGGATAATGAGTGTGGCTACGCAAGATTTGAATTTGAATTTTGGAATGTCTATTGAAATTATGATTGTGTTAGGTGAGTGATTGAAGATTGGTGTTCAAGATTTGAGAACTNCCGTAGGGAAGTTATGGCAGAACCGAAGAAGATTGGATTTTTTTCATTTTAAGCTTTGTTCAANTAAAACATATGAACTCACATTTAAGTTGAGACCTAATCAAAGGAAAGGTAACCCGTAGGGAAGTTATGGCAGAACCGAAGAAGATTGGATTTTTTTCATTTTAAGCTTTGTTCAAAATATTTTTAATGTCATTTGCTTAAAATATTTCAGCTTTAGTTTTATGTAAGTTTTAAACTTAATAACAATTCAAAATTTAAAGTTATATTCGAGTCATCTAAACGCCATCATGTTGAAAAACAAGTCTCATTTAACATCATTGCATTTAGTTACTAATAATATTGCTCTTTAACTAAAAACATAAGTGTCCTAACTTTTTTATAACAAAAAAGCATCCATAGTAAACTAATATATTCAGCAGACTCCTATAAATAACAAACAACAACCAAGCATCTAAATATTAATGTTGGACAACTGTTGCGCGTGATTATTTTGCAAGTCTGGATTTGGACTGCAGCTATAAGGTAATATGGTGTCCCGTATTTTTTGTAATGTGATCAAAATCCTCTTCTGAGGAATAGCTGATACATCATGCTTGGCTACATCAGCTCCATTCTTGTTAATAACTAAAACTAATCCTGGAGGTAGAGGAATAGAATAAGTCCCAATAAAATCTTTAAGGCAGACTATTTTAATCTCCACGAAGAAAACAATGTTACATTAACTCGTGAAAAAGATTGTGCAAAAGGGCCACTCAAAGTCACGGTGATCAATATACGATGGGATACAATCACCCTCTTCGTAGATATTAGCTGTATAATTGTTGGTTATGCACAAAAGAATTTGGTTATGCCACCAGACACTATATAATTGTTGGTTATGCACAAAAGAATTTGGTTATGCCACCAGACGGGCCTTTTAATCTTATATCTAAATTACGAGGGGGGGTATCAACTTTTTCACCCTAGATGATCCCAGGTGGCTGACCTTCACTATCTCGTGTATAGTTGTAACAACACCTAAATTGTGACGTGGCTCTGCCCTTACCCCTCATGGATCTCTTTGGTTCTCAATAAGTGCGCCGCCTAAGCAAACCCTAACGTTGTTTTTTTTGTAACTTATAAAAAGACAAAATGGTCATAATTTATTAGAACTAAATGAAGACATGACACTAAATAGGACGCAATGGAGAAAAAAAGATTCATGTAAATGACCTCACATAGTTGGATTAAGGCTTTGTAGTAGTTGTTGTTGTTATTGTATACAAAGACAAAATGATTTTCTGTTGTTTCACCTTACTAAAGGTTTTAGTGTAGAGTTCTAAGACCTCCAGTACGTTTACGAGCTTTCCTTTTAGTTGCACGCAATGCCAAATTTTTACCTGTTTATTTGTTGATGCTTCGCTAATTGATCAACTGGCTTAGTTTGAGGGTGCGTATATAGTGGTTGTTCTAGCTTCTTTGATGATGGCTCGATGGGGAATTAGGGTTGAGTATATATAAACCAGCTATCTCTAACCACCCACGATGGCTTCATAGGTAAATATTCATCTACCACTGGTACATGCTCTGTTTTATTCCTTAGTTGTGTTTTAGATGAGTTGGGTTTGGTAATCAAAAACTTGAGTCGTGGCTCAGCTGGTGCTCTAATGGATCATCACAAAATGGAGAGATAACAAATCCTTCTTGTTTTCTTTTGAGTAAATATTTGGTTGTTGATTCTTTCACGGAGAACTCGATTAATGATTTTTTCCTTTATGCACTTCTGGCTCGGGTATCGTTAGAGCTAGGTTGCTACAAAGGATATCTAAGTCTTCAAAGCCCATGTTGAACANTCTGGCTCGGGTATCGTTAGAGCTAGGTTGCTACAAAGGATATCTAAGTCTTCAAAGCCCATGTTGAACATGTTTATTTGTCAGATAATTTTGCTCAACTGCTAAATGGATACTATTTTTGAAAGTAAAAATGAGTTTGTCTGATGACATTTACTTGCAAGAATAAAAAGTTAAACATCTTTCAAAGCTCAATTTTTAATTTTTAATTTAAACTTTAATTAAAATTGTAGTTTGAAAATAGTTAAATGGATTTAATCATCAAAGGTTGAGTCATAAAATTCAGTAATTAGATTTTGAATATTTTTAATTTGGTTAAAAATGTGCTGAGATTTGAGATTTTGAAGTTTGAATGAGTTCTTTTTTGTTCGAGTTGGATCTTCAATTCAAAATATTGAAAAATCTTGATTTTCCTTAAAGATTCAGAGGTTTAATGATTGTTATGCTCCTATTAGGGCTCTGAAGGCAGATTTCATTAAATGGAATGTCATGAGAAAATATTACATATAATATTTCTTGAGGCAATGCTCATTAATGGGAAGCATCCAACATTCACCCTTACNATTTTTGTTCGAGTCGGATCTTCAATTCAAAATATTGAAAAATCTAGATTTTCCTTAAAGATTCAGAGGTTTAATGATTGTTATGCTCCTATTAGGGCTTTGAAGGCAAATTTCATTAAATGGAATGTCTTGAGAAAATATTACATATAATATTTCTTGAGGCAATGCTCATTAATGGGAAGCATCCAACATTCACCCTTACAGTCTATCAATTGATAGGAACTTCCTTGATATACTTTCCCTACCACAAATGAACATCCTCACATTGGTTCAAACTTGCTACTTATTTTTCGATTGGCTAAATTAGCTTTTTGAGGATCGAGACCAATTCTCCTATCTAAAAAATTTTAGGTCGAACTAGCTTATCATGAGCTTGAATCATTTGTGATCAATAAAGTTTGAGTTTTTGCTGGGCTAACAAGCATGTCTCGTCCATTCCTTGTTAATGATTTTTTAGACAGGTAAATTGTTCTTATAGAGGGGATACGTCATCGGACCCATAAACTAAGGCAAATAGGGTGAATTCAGGTGTGGTTCTATATGTGGTTCTTTAAGCCCATAAAATCTTCACCAACTGTTCTTGCCGCTGACCTAACCCGCAATCACGCAGCTACTTAGGGTCTGTTTAGGGTAGCTACAGCTTATTGAATAATCTGCTGATAAACTGATTAAAAATAATCTGTTGATAAGCTAGGTGTGGTGGCTGTTACAAATTTTTATTTTTTTAGAAAGGCCAGGTCGCTGCCAAAAAGCTACCACCGCACTTAGATAGGTGCAGTGTGAAAACACTGTTTTCTGCATTTTCAAAACACAAGCTGTCAAAACGCAGTTTACCCAAACAGACTAGGTGCGTTTTCAAAACGGCATCGCACCAAATAAGATGCCCCAAACGGACCTTTAGTTTCCTGACCAAAAACTTGACCCAATTTCTGTAGTCGACTAGTGTGCAAAATGAATATGTTAGAGAGTTTAGAATTTGATTTATAATTTACATACTAGGGGTTCTACGCCAGTATACTTATCGTTCAAGTAATATAGAGCTTTAATGGAGTCCTAATTATATATCTCACAAAGAAGCAAGGTAAGAAATCCCTTAGGCTAAGTTCTAGTCTACTACTATTAGGTCTTAGTTTGGAATATTGATTAGGAGTGTTTTTCTATCGACTACTCCTAAATACAAGCATAAATCTAAATTTAAACCTAAATAAATCAATTAGTATGATAAATTTTGAGATGTAAAAACTATCTTTCTGTTGTGGGAGCTTAGATAATGTGCATGAATGAGATGCTTAAAATCTAATATAGCTAGTGACAATAGGAGCAAAAATCTAACTTATCCTTTTTCGAGTGTATAACATAGCTTAGTTAACCTAGGTTCGATTCCTTAAAATAACTAGATTGTCACGGCGAAACTTTTAGACTGTCAACCTAGAGTCTCCTTCTCCTAATAGCCCTCTAGTTGGCTCAATCTTAGATTTAAGGTACGGAGCCCTAGATCAAATTGGTAGTAATCTAGTCTGTCACCCTAGAAACACCAATTTATACCCAATTAATGAATATCTCCGTAACATTGCATTTAATCTTTGGCCTATTTTTCCTTCACCCATAAGTTCAATGTGATTCCTCCTAGTTAAAGTCATAGCACTCCCGGATCGATGAGTTTACAACACATTTTAACATACCAAATGGCTAGATCGATATGTAAATGAAGCATGAAGTAAGAACCATCACATTAAAATAAGAAAAATGAATTCCATAGCATTCAACATTCTACAAGTTTTACCTAACAATCACAAGAGAAAAGTGCAGGAATTTCTACTCACAAAGCTTGTTTGAAACCACAAAAACCTTCATTGAATCAAAACAAATACACTAAATATATGTTTACAACAAGTACTAAATACCTGAAGAACACAATACTTAGCTTTTTTCCTCTAAAAAAAGATGAAAATCGCTCTAACAAAGTTTATTGCTTATTCATGCAATGCTAATACCATCTCTTATATATATCTCTCAAAATCCCTTCTCCAATCTCTCTAGAAAAGGTAAAAATCTATATTTCCCACTTCTATTTACGACTTTTCGGCCTTCCCGGAGAATTTCAGGAGTTAGAAATGTCGAAAAGTGCCTTTCCANTGAAGAACACAATACTTAACCTTTTTCCTCTAAAAAAAGATGAAAATCGCTCCAACAAAGTCTATTGCTTATTCATGCAATGCTAATACCATCTCTTATATATATCTCTCAAAATCTCTTCTCCAATCTCTCTAGAAAAGGTAAAAATCTATATTTCTCACTTCTATTTACGACTTTTCGGCCTTCCCGGAGAATTTCAGGAGTTAGAAATGTCGAAAAGTGCCTTTCCAACCATCCAGATTTGGCAAATAATTCTCAAGGACTTGCAGAAACCGCCCTTAAACAGTTCTGGCACCTCGGCGCCGGCGCCATCTTCTCTGTTTTTTGGGCGAAAACTAGCGCCTAGGCGCCACCCTGTTAGCAGCACCCGCATTTGCTCTCGTTTGCCTCCCATTTTCTCCATTTTAGCCATAATCCGCTCCAAGTGTTATACCTGTAAGATAAACATGAAAATAACATTTCTTTAAAATACAATCTCATTCAAAAACATTTGATAAAAGTAAAGGAATATAAGCATAAAAAAAGACATTAAAATCCTCCAAACTTAAACGTTATTTATCCTCAAGTAACACTATAACTTTAAAAACCAAATTTGTTGATTTGAGGAAGTGAGTTTCAGTAGAGTTTCCTATATTTTGTCTCAGAAATATTTTAGGATAACTTTGGAGAAATTCTAGCAAATCAACCTAGGACTAGAGTGTAAGAATATCTCATATTCAACTTAAGAATTCTCATTTTCTATTTACTTCAAAAGTTATTGAAATTTGTTAAACTAGATATTTTTATAAAGTATAAAGCAGAATTTAAGTACCCTATCTATACCATTTTGACCAATATTTTTTTTTGAAATAAGAATAAGCTTTGTTTTGTTTCTAAGTCTTCTTCTTTAAAAAGATTCAAGTGAAATCAATTTCTAATTAAGTTTCTCATCAAGCTTCTCTTCACTTTTCATTTCTTTTTACTTTTCTTTTTTCTCTGTTTTTTTCTTTTCGGATCTTTTTATTTAATAATCTCTATTTTCATGCGAGGATTACTATACCTCGATTGACTTTTAATAATTTTAAATTTCACTTTCCTCTTCTTAAAGTTAAAAACTCAAAACTTTCCATCACTTTTTAAAAGTGTAAGCATTAGTTTAAAAAAGGTTTGAATAAAGGCTCAATTCTCATAAAGTGTAAATTTAAGAATCATTGCTTTTCAAATATTCAACTCCTTTATACCATAATGAGTAAAATCATTTTCCTAATGTTTCGTACAAAATATCTTAACTCTAGAATAATTTTCTTCACATAGGATCCCAACTAATCCTAAAATCAAAATTATAATAACCTAAATATAACACTACATACCACAAGTCATTTTAAAAGTGATATCAAATTAATACATGCTATTGAGAAAAAATAAAGTTAAGTTTTAAAATATTTTCTCCCCCCTCAAACTTCATTTTTAACATGTATAGCATTCAGTACAAATAATATAAACAGGAAGAAAAATAGTTTAAAAATTATATGTACCACAAATATTTATTTGAAACATCTATAAGTATTCATCAAAATAGAATAATGTGCATTTAAAAGTAAATCTAAATTAAAACATACTGAATGAAATTAAACTAAGGAAAAGTCTAACTAACACAATATGTATTAGCATAAAAATATATATTTTGATGTTCCTGAAGTCATCTATAGTATTGTAACACATACACAAACATCAATACATAAATGAGATCAATTCCTCCAACATCTCATCACACCTTTCCTTCTAATTCTAATGGAATCACTTCACTGATCAATTGAGTACTTTTAAATGCTTTTATAGGGTCTAACCCCATAGACACGATTATTCCTGTTATGCTGGCTCGCGAGCACCGACCTGAAACATCACATTATCCCTTGAAGTATGCTCCTGTAACAGTTATAAGGGTAGTATAAGATCATCCTCGGGTTATTTTTCAACTGGTTTATTGAACCATATTGAAAAAAAACATGGTCAGATAAAGGAAGTAACAAAACTTAGATAGACCTGTTCTATTTCTAAACTCATCATATCTCTAATTAATCCTCAAGCCTGGTCTAGAACTGAGTCGTAATGTACTCGTTAATCTAACAACAACCAAAAAATAAATATAAGTCTAGTCGCAATGAGAAGTTAAGGAATGACCTCACTCATAACACACGAAAATCAAATTAATCCACTAACATCAATCAAATTGATCAATCAACACAAACAAATACATCACATCTCAAACAATTACAAATGACAAACACGCTAACACGGATAGCCTATGAGTTGCCTCCCATGAAGCGTTTGGTTTAACGTCGCCAACGCGACGAATCTCAAGGTTTTACATATTTCACTTGCTCATCACTTTTCTTCTTAGGGTTTTCTAATCCTCCTAAAAGTTCTCTAGTTTTGCATCGTATAGTTCATGGTCTGCAGTACGCAAACTACGCATTCAACTCTAAAAACTTAACTAATTGGACAGATATCCAATACTTTAAGCACTCAAAATTATTTTTGGTATTTTGAATTTTTTTAAATAAACTCATAATAAATAAACAAACTAGATAATAACGCTACAATTTCTAAATCTAGGTCTTCCGGGTTTAACTATAATTCTTATAAAGTTCTTAATGCAGCCTCCCCGACAACGACACAAAAAACTTGACCCGACCCGCAATTATACAGTTATTTAGTTTCCTGGCCAAAAACTCGACCCAGTTTCTTTAGGCGGTTAGTGTGTAAAATGGATATGTTATAGAGTTTAAAATTTGATTTTTAGTTTACACACTAGGGATTTTACGCAAGTATACGTTTTGTTCAAGTAATTTAGACTCTAATGGAGTCCCGATTATCGATTCCACAGAAAAGCAATGTAAGAAATACTTTAGGCTAAGTTCTAGTTTAATACTATCAGGTCTTAGTTTGGAACGTTGATTAACGATATTTTTTTATCGACTAATCCTAAATACAAACCTAAATCTAAAGTTAAATCTAAATAGATCAATTTGTTTGATAAATTTTGAGATGTAAAAACTACCTTTCTCTTATGGGGACTTGGATATGGTGTAGGAATGAGATGCTTAAAATCTAATGTAGCCAGTGACAATAGGAGCAAAAATATAAGTTGCCATTTTNGAAACTCGACCCAGTTTCTTTAGGCGGTTAGTGTGTAAAATGGATATGTTATAGAGTTAAAAATTTGATTTTTAGTTTACACACTAGGGATTTTACGCAAGTATACGTATCGTTCAAGTAATATAGGACTCTAATGGAGTCCCGATTATCGATTCCACAGAGAAGCAATGTAAGAAATACTTTAGGCTAAGTTCTAGTTTATTACTATCAGGTCTTAGTTTGGAACGTTGATTAACGATATTTTTCTATCGACTAATCCTAAATACAAACCTAAATCTAAAGTTAAATCTAAATAGACCAATTTGTTTGATAAATTTTGAGATGTAAAAACTACCTTTCTCTTATGGGGACTTGGATATGGTGTAGGAATGAGATGCTTAAAATCTAATGTAGCCAGTGACAATAGGAGCAAAAATATAAGTTGCCATTTTCCGAGTGTATAATGTAGCTTAGTTAACCTAGGGTCGATTCTTTAAAGTAATTAGATTGTCACGGCGAAACTTCTAGCCCGTCAATACCTAGTTCTTTAATTTTTATTTGTAGTGTAATGATACAATCATCTACAACTAGTATTCTTCAAGATTGGTGGTGCAAGGAAGAGTTTTTTCTCCCAACTGTCTTTTTTATTTCTATGGTTTGACTATATAATGCTCATGAGTTTGATATTATCCTCTGATGCTGAAGTTACGAACTTGGCATTTGCTCATTGGTTTGAAGGCCCAACCAATTCAACTTTCGTAGGATCCTTGAAGGTATAATGTCAGGGTGGTACTACATCATGCTGTGCAATTTTCCAGAGAAGTAAATGTGTTCACATTTTGAACAGTTCTGCACCTCAAATGCATTGTTTGCTCCAACTGTCAATTAAAGCGGGTTTGCTGGATTCTCATATTCAATATTCAGTAAATTTTAATCATGCAGAGAAAATAAATAAAGAAATTAACGTTAAAACGGAAAAACTTTGGTTTATAATTGGCTTGGCTGTTTACAAAAAAAATGTGTCATTCTGAAGNCAAACTTCATTTTTAACATGTATAACATTCAGTACAAATAATGTAAACAGGAAGAAAAATAGTTTAAAAATTATATCTACCACAAATATTTATTTGAAACATCTATAAGTATTCATCAATATAGAATAATGTGCAACTAAAAGTAAATCTAAATTAAAACATACTGAATGAAATTAAACTAAGGAAAAGTCTTAACTAACACAATAGGTATTAGCATAAAAATAAATATTTTGATGTTCCTGAAGTCATCTATAGTATTGTAACACATACACAAACATCAATACATAAATGAGATCAATTCCTCCAACATCTCATCACACCTTTCCTTACTTCTAATTCTAATGGAATCACTTCACCGATCAATTGAGTACTTTTAAATGCTTTTATAGGGTCTAACCCCATAGACACGATTATTCCTGTTATGCTGGCTTGCGAGCACCGACCTCAAACATCACATTATCCCTTGAAGTATGCTCCTGTAACAATTATAAGGGTAGTATAAGATCATCCTCGGGTTATTTTTCAACTGGTTTATTGAACCATATTGAAAAAAACATGGTCAGATAAAGGAAGTAACAGAACTTAGATAGACCTGTTCAATTTCCAAACTCATCATATCTCTAATTAATCCTCAAGCCTGGTCTAGAACTGAGTCGTAATGTACTCATTAATCTAACAACAACCAAAAAATAAATATAAGTCTAGTCGCAATGAGAAGTTAAGGAATCACCTCACTCATAACACACGAAAATCAAATTAATCCACTAACAATCCGAACATCCACTAACATCAATCAAATTGATCAATCAACACAAACAAATACATCACATCTCAAACAATTACAAATGACAAACACGCTAACACGGATAGCCTATGGGTTGCCTCCCATGAAGCGTTTGGTTTAACGTCGCCAACGTGACGAATCTCTAGGTTTTACATATTTCACTTGCTCACCACTTTTCTTCTTAGGGTTTTCTAATCCTCCTAAGAGTTCTCTAGTTTTGCATCGTATAGTTCATGGTCTGCAGTACGCAAACTACGCATTCAACTCTAAAAACTTAACTAATTGGACAGATATCCAATACTTTAAGCACTCAAAATTATTTTTGGTATTTTGAATTTTTTTAAATAAACTCATAATAAATAAACAAACTAGATAATAACGCTACAATTTCTAAATCTAGGTCTTCTAGGTTTAACTATAATTCTTATAAAGTTCTTAATGCAACCTCCCCGACAACGACACAAAAAACTTGACCCGACCCGCAATTATACAGTTATTTAGTTTCCTGGCCAGAAACTCGACCCAGTTTCTTTAGGCGGTTAGTGTGTAAAATGGATATGTTATAGAGTTAAAAATTTGATTTTTAGTTTACACACTAGGGATTTTACGCAAGTATACGTATCGTTCAAGTAATATAGGACTCTAATGGAGTCCCGATTATCGATTCCACAGAGAAGCAATGTAAGAAATACTTTAGGCTAAGTTCTAGTTTATTACTATCAGGTCTTAGTTTGGAACGTTGATTAACGATATTTTTCTATCGACTAATCCTAAATACAAACCTAAATCTAAAGTTAAATCTAAATAGACCAATTTGTTTGATAAATTTTGAGATGTAAAAACTACCTTTCTCTTATGGGGACTTGGATATGGTGTAGGAATGAGATGCTTAAAATCTAATGTAGCCAGTGACAATAGGAGCAAAAATATAAGTTGCCATTTTCCGAGTGTATAATGTAGCTTAGTTAACCTAGAGTCGATTCTTTAAAATATTTAGATTGTCACGGCGAAACTTATAGCCCGTCAATACCTAGTTCTTTAATTTTTATTTGTAGTGTAATGATACAATAATCTACAACTAGTATTCTTCAAGATTGGTGGTGCAAGGAAGAGTTTTTTCTCCCAACTGTCTTTTTTATTTCTATGGTTTGACTATATAATGCTCATGAGTTTGATATTATCCTCTGATGCTGAAGTCACGAACTTGGTATTTGCTCATTAGTTTGAAGGCCCAACCAATTCAACTTTCGTAGGATCCTTGAAGGTATAATGTCAGTGTGGTACTACATCATGTTGTGCAATTTTCCAGAGAAGTAAATGTGTTCACATTTTGAACAGTTCTGCACCTCAAATGCATTGTTTGCTCCATACTGTCAATTAAAGCGGGTTTGCTGGATTCTCATATTCAAAATTCAGTAAATTTTAATCATGCAGAGAAAATAAATAAAGAAATTAAAACTCATAACGTTAAAACGGAAAAACTTTGGTTTATAATTGGCTTGGCTGTTTACAAAAAAAATGTGTCATTCTGAAGGATAAATTCACCTTCAGAACAAGCAAAATCCAATAACACGACAAGTTTTTTCTAAATGTAAGTTGTTATATGTATTGTTTTAGTGTTGAAAGCAGCAGAAAGTCTAAGCTATAATTCAGGAAGCGATTGAAACCTGCAGAAAGTCTAAAGCTAGTTCACAGGAAGCGGTTGAAAGTAAAATAAGCATGGTAGCGGTCTTTCCCATAAAGGGCATTTGATGAGTCAATTCGGCAAGGGGCATTGGTCTTGCTTTTTTCTTTAGTCCATCTTACTCGCTTATTTATTTTTTCAACAATGTTCATCTCAGTCATAATGTCTTTTTCTTCTTTGGTTGTTTCTTTACTTTTTGCATCAGCATGGCCATGGCATCTAAACTTTAATAAATTTTTTGTGTTGAATGCTTAGTGGGCTACAAATCTATCCAGCTTCTAAAATGAAATATATGAAATCAGCATGGCCATAGACTAAGTTATAAATTTAAGCTTTGAAGCACAGTCTTTTTATTTAATTTGCGAAACGCTAGTTCTCTTCTATGATTTGGGACGAAATTAGTTGTAAATGTTGGGGACTACAAGAATGGATAATTGGATTGCCGGAATTGAGCTGCATGAATTAAAGCTGGGCTGCAGGAGAATTGAAAAACTTTTTTTAAACTTGTGTATTTATTTATTTATATTAATTTTTTAAAAATTTTAAAATCATTTAATATGCATTTATCTATGTTTATAAAAGCCATGTACTTGTGCATTTTACTTGTTAATCAATCATCTGAAAGAGCTTTATGTTGTCCTAATCGAGCGTTTTAGTAGATTTGTACATTAAAAGCTGTTTGTGATTATTAATAAATTGATCAACAAGTTGTTAGCTTTTTAGAATCTAAGGAGTAGTTATTCCAAGACAAATCTTGCTTTATTTAGCGTCAAAAACTCTTTATTTTGATTAAAATATATATTTCTTAGAATACTCCCTCAAATTTGGCAATACGTTTCTCTAGTTTTATTTCATAAACAGTGGTTCTGAAAGAGATTTGAAGATGCGATCTAAATGATCAATTCTATCCTTGTTTGAACGGTAACTACCAATTAAGCAGTTCTCCCTCAATTTTGATTTGTGAAGTTCTGGAAATTTTCAATGTTAATATGCCATGATAACAGAAGTTAAACCTCTGAATAGCAACAATACAGTTTACGACGCTTGGCTGCTGTCTGATAAAGATACATTCTGAGTTTCACATATCAGGGGTGTGATGTATTCCTTCTGTGAACTTAGTGATATATATATATATGTATGTGTATATATATATACTGTAGCACATAGTTTTACTCCGGAGATGCGGAATTGATATTTCTGTTTCACAGAATCACCAAGATTTATATTTTCTATTTTCATCTTTTCAAACGTTAAATTGAAAATCATAATGCTTTTGAATATTTCAATTTTGATGGTCATGATACGCATTGTAGGCTTTGGTTCGTTGTCACAGGTACTGGGTGAGAAAGCATTTGACAAAGTTGGGAAGGGATTCATTTCATTTCACTTCTCCGATCAACACCCAGGCTCTCGGAAGAAGCTTCTAATCCTCAAATTTGCACTTCCAGGCGTTAACAATATGGCTGAAATGACAAGATTGGTTAACCTCGTACCTTACTACATTGACTTAATTGGACGTTACAAACCAAGCACACAGGTTTATAAATATTCAATCTTCCCTTATTTTTCAAAGCTTAATTTATTTCCTAGTCATTGTTTGATGAAGATGTTCATTCTTGACTCAACCGAGAGCTCATGTGTTTGCTTTAACGTGTCGTAGGCCCGTGCAAAAACCGAAGCTGCCAGAGCAAAAGCTGCGCAAGAGGCATTTAAAGAAATGCAAAGTGAGAGGCAAGAAACACTGCAGAAAAAGAAGGCTGAGAAGAAAAAATTGGTCGAAGAGGCTGAAGCAAAGTTGAGTGCTGAGGCCATTCGCAAGAAGGAAGAGAAAGAACGCTCTCGTCAAATGAAGAAGCTAATGCCTAAGGTTAAGATGCTTCGATCCCACTAGGAACACACTAATCGACTCGCTCCGTCTTGAAACATCATTTGAATGCTGGGTCTCTTGCACTGAGAAGGCTTTAATATGGTGTTAGCTTTTTAGGAATGCTTCTGATACTTTCTGGACAGTGAAATCTGAGACATTAATCTCCCAAATAGCAGCTGTTGTTTCTGTTCATTGTGTTGTTTTCCTAGCTTACTGTTTTAAATTCAGTCTCTTTTAATTCAATTAGGGTAACTGTAGCTTATTTTTGGTGTGTACATAAAGCTGCTACTATTTATAAGCTGCTAGCCTTGTTTCTTATTTTGTAATCAATTTCCAAAATTTGTATGCTGGTAAGTCGAACTTAAATCAGCATTCCACTAGTCAGATAAATGCTGCATTTGGTGCGAAATTTCATACAAATATTTTTGCACGCTAAGCAGCAATGTTATCTGCAGTCATGTTATATTGATCATGATGCACTATTTAATGAGCCAAGTGTCTGACGTGACACCCCCAGATGTTTGCCATAAGTCTTGAAATCACACAGAATGCATTTGTTTTTCGCGTCTTGGCTGCATCCTGTAAAACGTCGTTTTGGGTTAATATATGATCGCAGCCCGCGCCCTCAGTGTTGCGGGCCAGCGTTTCATGCTACTTTTTACTTTACTAACCCACTCTTCCTTCGCTATCCCAGCTCGTGCCCTAGGTTCCACGATCTGAGAAAGACGAGATCGCAACATTCGATCCATCGTGCTTGATATTTCTCTCATTATTTTTCTCTTCTCTTCTCTTCTCCCCTGCAATCGGCCCCCTTCTCTGTAAGTACTTATCTTCTTTTTTACGGTAAGTTGGAGGAGTTTCGTATGGATGGCTTTGAATGGAGCATTCCGTTTTTGTTAGGGAGATACTTTCTCCTTGCAGTTTTACAATTATTGAGTGTTCAGTGCTCTGGATTTCAGCCGACTGAGCTCCATGTGTGGCCACAATCATGAGTTTTCTAACTTTGTGCTTATCTCTTTCTGAAATATGATAATTTCTTCTATATTCAGTTCTAAAATTTTGTGTGATGAAATTTGAGCATCAGAATAACTTTATGGTATTTATGAATCTTCCCCCTATTTTGGCCGAATATCCCAATTTGCTAAGAATGTGTGTGGCCAGTCTTGGAATTCTTCTTTGCTGTTATTTTTCTTCACTGCATCTATAATGAATGTCGATCTGCTACATTGGAATGCAGATGTGTAATGGAATTACTGCATCATTCTTTAGTTAAAATACTTCTATAACAGAAAAAATTAAATGACATTCTTTGTTTATCCTGTTTAGTTGGAATGCCGATGTGTTTTGTTTTGAGATGAATTTCATTTTCCTTAAATGACATTTATGTTTTCAAGTGGCCGACCGATGTTCTCTATGGCATTTCTGTTTTGAGAATTTTGGATGCAAAATGTTCAATTATGCAGAGAGAGAGAGAGAGAGTATCATGCCACAAATAAATATGAAGGATATTTTGGAGAAGGAATTTAGCTATGCATATATATAACTTTTTTCCTCTAAAAAATGCATTTTAAAATGAATGAGTTACAAAAGGTTGGAAAGTTGACAATTTGCTTATTCATAATACATGTGCCATCTTTAGATGGATCCGAGCTTGATGATAAATATTCCCTAATATTGGTTGCAGTACACTTGTTGTTAAAGGCAATCTAAATTATTTTATCCTTCTAGCTTCCCAAATTTGGATAGCACATTGGCAAGTCGGTTTTGCTTTGGATTTGTTCGATCATGCTATGTTACCTGTTTTCAAATTCTATCTTTTAGCTAGAAACAATGTTGTTCATATTACCTAATATTTGTAAGCATATCTAAAGATTTGAATCATGTTTTTTGTGTTTTTTGATACATATCTTTTATTAGTCTCATTATGGCTAAGAACAAAGAAGTGACGTGGATATCACAAACAATTTTTGCAATCTATATATTAAGGATATTGAAATTAGTAATAAACATATTATTTATTTTAATAAAGAAGGATGATAAAATATTTCGAAGAAGTTTAAGGAAATGACAGGGCGGGAGTACGACAGGTTAAAATTCAAGAACAAGTGGGACAAACTAAAAAAGGACTAGAAGTTATGGAAGAAATTGAAACGGGGATCCACGGGATTGGGTTGGGATCCTATCAAGCGTATCATGCATGCTTCAGAGGAATGGTGGGCTGAGAAGCTAGAGGTAATAATTTTGCCTCCACAAACTCTTCAGTTAATTATCATTTAGCTTTCTATTTTGTCTAATATGCCCTCATTCACATTGCAGGCAGTACCAACTGAAAAAAAATTTAAGGTGTGCGGAATTGACCAAAAATTGGAAGAAAAATTGGATGTAATGTTCAAGGGGGTTGTTGCTACGGGTCAGCATGCCTTCAACCCATGTGAGCAGGGATTTGATGGCATCTCAGTAGATATGATACCCAATTAGGTTATCAGTTCTGGTGAAGGTCTAAGCATAAACTCGAGGGAGCTCAAGTCCACGTGCCAATCAAAGAGGCGTAAGATGGGAAAAATATAAAAAATAAAGATGTCTTAGTACAGAGATCGATAGACAAACTGATAGAAGTATTTGCAGCTCTGCAACCTGTTAAACCAATAGTGGATGATCCCAATATCGATGATTTTATGACCGTTTTAGAAGAAATTCCAGAATTTTTCGCTGATCCCGACCTCTTCTTAAAATGTGTTAAACTACTCGAACGCCCGACCTACAGACATATTTTCAACAGGCTTCGGCCTGAGCTACATGTCAAATATTTGCATCTCTTGATTAAAAAATGAATATTGTATTTATGGATTTTTTCGGATATGTTTGCTTTTGTATTATTTCAAAGACATTGGTATGTCAAATTTTTTTTAAAATTATATTATATATGTGCAAAATTGTTGCTTTTTAAATATTAGAACTAGTTTTCATCATTTATTTTCACAAGCTGTTTATTCATATCAAATCATTTATCCAGGATGGATCGATATCGAGAACGCCGCAAAAGAATGGCTGCTGCGATTGTTATATTACTGTTAGAACACTATCACTCCACCATTGATCGAACACCATGCATAACCTCATCCTTTATTGGGGACAAATGGGTTGGCGAGATGCTAGTTGGACACCTCATAAGCTTCATCAACATATTTTGCATGAGCGTACCAATTTTTTTCGTTCTTCTACACGAGCTATGTAGCAACCACAACCTCAGAGGTTTGTCAAGGGCAACTATAAGGGAGGTGTTAGCAATTACGTTATACATTTTATCTCAGAATGAATCAATCAGAAGAGCTATGGAACAATTCTAACATTCTTCTGAGATAATAAGTCGATACTTCTCTGAAGGATTGAAAGCACTAATTAGCCTAGCTATCCAAATAATTAAGCCAGAAGATCTGTCATTCAGTTCTACTCATGAAAAAATAGCTAATGACCCACATTACATGCCATTTTTCAAGGTTAGTTTCTTTAATGCATTATATTTACTTCTAAATATAATTTTTCTACTATCATTTGGAATTATTAATAAATCCAAACAGAACTGCATTAGGGCAATTGATAGTACGCACGTGGATGCTTGACTCCCTAGTGATGAAAATGTGGCTTACATTGGTCGGTGTCGTTCCCCAACCCAAAATGTGATGAACGTTTGTGACTTAAACATGTGCTTCACGTTTGTGATGGCCGGATGGGAAGCTAGTGCTCATGACAGTCGTCTTTTTGCCTATGCAAAAAAGAATAGCAGACAACGCTTCCCTCACCCACCTCTAGGTTGGCTTACTTTTTTTAACCTATTAATTTTTGTTTGTACGAATCAATAAAAAAAGTCATGTCTTTCGTGACAGGCAAATATTATTTTGTGCATATCGGTTATCCCTTACGGTGATGGTATTTAAAGCCATTTCCAGACACCAAATACCACATCCCTGATTTTGAGAGATCAAGCGGCATCGCTCGTGGTAGAAATGAAATGTTTAATAAACGTCACTCATTCTTACGCGCGGTTATCGAATGAACATTTGGTGTTTGGAAAAAGAAATGGGTCATCCTTCGTGCTATGCTGACGTACCCTTTTACTAAATAGGTTCATATTGTGGTGGTCACGATGACGCTCCACAATTTTAGTAGACAACATCCATCTAGATCGGATATAGACTTTAATTTGGCTGACATCGATGGGATGCATATCTCACCTGAATCATTTGAATTATGATAGCGACTTTATATATGCTTAAGAATACAAGAATTTGATATTGCTGCTAGAAGATTTAAATCCCCGGCAACGGCGCCAAAAACTTGACAACGATTATAGATTTGATAAAGATGTGTATAAAATATTTAATAATTGCAAAGTCACACTTATCAACGTAAGTATANCGTCTTGAAACATCATTTGAATGCTGGGTCTCTTGCACTGAGAAGGCTTTAATATGGTGTTAGCTTTTTAGGAATGCTTCTGATACTTTCTGGACAGTGAAATCTGAGACATTAATCTCCCAAATAGCAGCTGTTGTTTCTGTTCATTGTGTTGTTTTCCTAGCTTACTGTTTTAAATTCAGTCTCTTTTAATTCAATTAGGGTAACTGTAGCTTATTTTTGGTGTGTACATAAAGCTGCTACGATTTATAAGCTGCTAGCCTTGTTTCTTATTTTGTAATCAATTTCCAAAATTTGTATGCTGGTAAGTCGAACTTAAATCAGCATTCCACTAGTCAGATAAATGCTGCATTTGGTGCGAAATTTCATACAAATATTTTTGCACGCTAAGCAGCAATGTTATCTGCAGTCATGTTATATTGATCATGATGCACTCTTTAATGTGCCAAGTGTCTGACGTGACACCCCCAGATGTTTGCCATAAGTCTTGAAAACACACAATGCATTTGTTTTTCGCGTCTTGGCTGCGTCCTGTAAAACCTCGTTTTGGGTTAATATATGATCTCAGCCGGCGCCCTCAGTGCCGCAGGCCAGCGTTTCATGCTCCTTTTTTACTTTACTAACCCACTCTTCCTTCGCCATCCCAGCTCGTGCCCTAGGTTCCACGATCTGAGAAAGAAGAGATCGCAACATTCAATCCATCGTGCTTGATATTTCTCTCATTACTTTTCTCTTCTCTTATACCCTGCGATCCGCCCCCTTCTCTGTAAGTACTTATCTTCTTTTTTACGGTAAGTTGGAGGAGTTTCGTATGGATGGCTTTGAATGGAGCATTTCGTTTTTGTTAGGGAGATACTTTCTCCTTGCAGTTTTACGATTATTGAGTGTTCAGTGCTCTGGATTTCAGCCGACTGAGCTCCATATGTGTGGCCACAATCACGAGTTTTCTAACTTTGTGCTTATCTCTTTCTGAAATATGATAATTTCTTCTATGTTCAGTTCTGAAATTTTGTGTGATGAAATTTGAGCATCAGAATAACTTTATGGTATTTATGAATCTTCCCCCTATTTTGGCTGAATATCCCAATTGCTAAGAATGTGTGTGGCCAGTCTTGGAATTCTTCTATTATGTTATTTTTCTTCACTGCATCTATAATGAATGTCGATCTGCTACATTGGAATGCAGATGTGTAATGGAATTACTGCTTCATCATTCTTTAGTTAAAATACTTCTATAACAGAAAAGATTAAATGACATTCTTTGTTTATCCTGTTTAGTTGTAATGCCGATGTGTTTTGTTTTGAGATGATTTTTTTTTCCTTAAATGACATTTATGTTTTCAAGTGGCCGGCCGATGTTCTCTATGGCTTTATTGTTTTGAGAATTTTGGATGCAAAATGTTCAATTATGCAGAGAGAGAGAGAGAGAGAGTCATGCCACANATTTAATGAGCCAAGTGTCTGACGTGATACCCCCAGATGTTTGCCATAAGTCTTGAAATCACACAGAATGCATTTGTTTTTCGCGTCTTGGCTGCATCCTGTAAAACGTCGTTTTGGGTTAATATATGATCGCAGCCCGCGCCCTCAGTGTTGCGGGCCAGCGTTTCATGCTACTTTTTACTTTACTAACCCACTCTTCCTTCGCTATCCCAGCTCGTGCCCTAGGTTCCACGATCTGAGAAAGACGAGATCGCAACATTCGATCCATCGTGCTTGATATTTCTCTCATTATTTTTCTCTTCTCTTCTCTTCTCCCCTGCAATCGGCCCCCTTCTCTGTAAGTACTTATCTTCTTTTTTACGGTAAGTTGGAGGAGTTTCGTATGGATGGCTTTGAATGGAGCATTCCGTTTTTGTTAGGGAGATACTTTCTCCTTGCAGTTTTACAATTATTGAGTGTTCAGTGCTCTGGATTTCAGCCGACTGAGCTCCATGTGTGGCCACAATCATGAGTTTTCTAACTTTGTGCTTATCTCTTTCTGAAATATGATAATTTCTTCTATATTCAGTTCTAAAATTTTGTGTGATGAAATTTGAGCATCAGAATAACTTTATGGTATTTATGAATCTTCCCCCTATTTTGGCCGAATATCCCAATTTGCTAAGAATGTGTGTGGCCAGTCTTGGAATTCTTCTTTGCTGTTATTTTTCTTCACTGCATCTATAATGAATGTCGATCTGCTACATTGGAATGCAGATGTGTAATGGAATTACTGCATCATTCTTTAGTTAAAATACTTCTATAACAGAAAAAATTAAATGACATTCTTTGTTTATCCTGTTTAGTTGGAATGCCGATGTGTTTTGTTTTGAGATGAATTTCATTTTCCTTAAATGACATTTATGTTTTCAAGTGGCCGACCGATGTTCTCTATGGCATTTCTGTTTTGAGAATTTTGGATGCAAAATGTTCAATTATGCAGAGAGAGAGAGAGAGAGTATCATGCCACAAATAAATATGAAGGATATTTTGAAGAAGGAATTTAGCTATGCATATATATAACTTTTTTCCTCTAAAAAATGCATTTTGAAATGAAAGAGTTACAAAAGGTTGGAAAGTTGACAATTTGCTTATTGATAATACATGTGCCATCTTTAGATGGATCCGAGCTTGATGATAAATATTCCCTAATGTTGGTTGCAGTACACTTGTTGTTAAAGGCAATCTAAATTATTTTATCCTTCTAGCTTCCCAAATTTGGATAGCACATTGGCAAGTCCGTTTTGCTTTGGATTTGTTCGATCATGCTATGTTACCTATTTTCAAATTCTATCTTTTAGCTGGAAACAACGTTGTTCATATTACCTAATATTTGCAAGCATATCTAAAGATTTGAATCATGTTTTTTGTGTTTTTTGATACATATCTTTTATTAGTCTCATTATGGCTAAGAACAAAGAAGTGACGTGGATATCACGAACAATTTTTGCAATCTATATATTAAGGAGATTGAAATTTGTAATAAACATACTACTTATTTTAATAAAGAAGGGTGACAAAATATTTCGAAGAAGTTTAAGAAAATGACAGGGCGAGAGTACGACATGTTAAAATTCAAGAAAAGTGGGATAAATTAAAAAAAAGACTAGAAGTTATGGAAGAAATTGAAACGGGGATCCACGGGATTGGGTTGGGATCCTATCAAGCGTATCATGCATGCGTCAGAGGAATGGTGGGCTGAGAAGCTAGAGGTAATAATTTTGCTTCTACAAACTCTTCAGTTAATTATCATTTAGCTTTCTATTTTGTCTAATATGCCCTCATTCACATTGCAGGCAGTACCAAGTGCAAAAAAATTTAAGGTGTGCGGAATTGACCTAAAATTGGAAGGTAAATTGGATGTAATGTTCAAGGGGGTTGCTGCTACGGGTCAGCATGCCTTCAACCTATGTGAGCAGGGATTTGATGGCATCTCAGTAGATATGATACCCAATTAGGTTATCAGTTCTGGTGAAGGTCCAAGCATAAACTCGAGGGAGCACAAGTCCACGTGCCAATCAAAAAGGCATAAGACGGGAAAAATATAAAAAATAAAGATGTCTTAGTACAGAGCTCGATAGACAGACTGATAGAAGTGTTTGCAGCTCCGCAACCTGTTAAACCAATAGTGGATGATCCCAATATCGATGATTTTATGACTCTTTTAGAAGAAATTCCAGAATTTGTGGCTGATCCTGACTTCTTAAAATGTGTTAAACTACTCGAGCGCCCGACCTACAGAAATATTTTCAACAGGCTTCGGCCTGAGCTACATGTCAAATATTTGCGTCTCTCGATTAAAAAATGAATATTGTATATATGGATTTTTCCAGATATGTTTGCTTTTGTATTACCTCGAAGACATTAATATGTCGAATTTTTTTTAAAATTATATTATATATGTGCAAAATTGTTGCTTTTTAAATATTAGCACTAGTTTTCATCATTTATTTTCACAAGTTGTTTCTTCATATCAAATCATTTATCTAGGATGGATCGATATCGATAACGCCACAAAAGAATGGCTGCTGCGATTGCTATATTACTGTTAGAATACTATCACTCCGCCATTGATCGAACACCATGCATAACCTCATCCTTTGTTGGGGAAAAATGGGTTGGCGAGATGCTAGTTGGACACCTCATAAGGTTCATCAACATATTTCGCATAAGCGTACCAATTTTTTTCGATCTTTTACACGAGCTATGTAGCAACCACGACCTCAGAGGTTCGTCAAGAGCAACTATAAGGGAGGTGTTAGCAATTACGTTATACATTTTATCTTAGAATGAATCAATCAGAAGAGCTATGAAACAATTCTAGCATTCTTCTGAGATAATAAGCCGATACTTCTCTGAAGGATTGAAAGCACTAATTAGCCTAGTTATCCAAATAATTAAGCCAGAAGATCTGTCATTTAGTTCTACTCATGAAAAAATAGCTAATGACCTACATTAAATGCCATTTTTCAAGTTTAGTTTCTTTAATGCATTATGTTTACTTTTAAATATAATTTTTCTACTATCATTTGGAATTAATAATAAATCCAAACAAAATTGCATTGGGGCAATTGATAGTACGCACGTGGATGCTTGACTCCCTAATGATGAAAAGGTGGCTTACATTGGCCGGTGTGGTTTCCCAACCCAAAATGTGATGATCGTTTGTGACTTCAACATGTGCTTCACGTTTGTGATGGCCGGATGGGAAGCTAGTGCTCATGACAGTCGTCTTTTTGCCTATGCAAAAAAGAATAGAAAACAATGCTTCCCTCACCCACCTCCAAGTTGGCTTACTTTTTTGAACATATTAGTTTTTGTTTGTACGAATCAATAAAAAAAGTCGTGTCTTTCGTGACAGGCAAATATTATTTGGTGCATATCGGTTATCCCTTACGGTGAGGGTATTTAAAGCCATTTCCAGACACCAAATACTACATCCCTGATTTTGAGAGATCAAGCGACATTGCTAGTGGTAGAAATGAAATGTTTAATAAATGTCACTCATTCTTACGCGCGGTTATCGAATGAACATTTGGTGTTTGGAAAAAGAAATGGGTCATCCTTCGCGATATGATGACGTACCCTTTTACTAAATAGGTTCATATTGTGGTGGCCACGATGACGCTCCACAATTTCAGTAGACAACATCCATCTAGATCGGATACAGACTTTAATTTTGCTGACATTGATGAGATGCATATCTCACCTGAATCATTTGAATTCTGACAGCGACTTTATGCATGCTTAAAAATACAAGAATTTGATACTGCTGCTAGAAGATTTAAATCCCCGGCAACGGCGCCAAAAACTTGACAGCGGTTATAGATTTGATAAAGATTTGTATAAAATATTCAATAATTGCAAAGTCACACTTATCAACGTAAGTATACGTATCACTCAAGTAATACAAGGCTTTAATGGAGTTCTGGATATCGATCCCACATGGAGTAATATTAGAGGCTACAAACTAAGATTTAAAAAATCAATACTTAATTACAACAATATAGTTCAAATTGCATATTTTTCACTAATAGGCAATTGAAATAAAAATATAATTTGACATAATATAGTTCAAAATTGCATATTCGTCACTAATAAGCAATTGAAATAAAAATGTAATTTTAATAAACAATCAACTAATTCTACCAGTAAAGTTTCTAATGTGAAGTTCAATATATAAGAAAGCATCCTTCTCCTTGTCAAGAAGTTTAAGTGAATGGATAAAGTGAATTTGTTCAAATTGTGTTGTGCCAAATAAGAGCATACATATTCCTTACCCTTTGGTCCAGGCATAAAGAACATTGACTAATCCTATACTTGGTTACTGAATCTGCAGCTAGGCTGGGAGGATACCGACTCTCACTTCAGAGCTCCCACGTTCCCCTCGCTTGAGGGCTAACATCTACACTTCAGCACCTAAATGATAGGACCAAATTGAGGATTTTAGTGTCACTCTAAAATCTTCAATTCTACGCCCGATAATTTTTATTTCCCTATTTATTTGCACCCAACTTTCAAGGACTTTGTCTCTCTGAATCTTGGATGTAATCTTCACTTTAGTTGTAAAACTCAACATATTTTAACAAATTATCGTAAATCTTGGATGTAATCTTGACTTTAGTTGTAAAACTCAACATATTTTAATAAATCAATTGGCCAGATTAAAAGTAAATTAAGATTGAAGTGAAAAGATCATCACAACTTCTTTAACATTCTCATGGCACAACCAATTCAAATCACCTTTTCATAAAATTCAAAGCAAACTAACAAGTTCTTTAACATTCTCATGGCACAACCAATTCAAATCACCATTTCACAAAATCTCAAGACAAGGGAGAAAACAGAGAACTACTCAGAACTTATGGAAAAGATACGACAAAACTTGGAATTTATATATAAAAGCAAAGTCATACAAATTTCAATAAGTAAATACCACTTATCTCTAATCCCTCCCCAAGCAAACTCCTCGAGGTTCCTCTGAATCTCTTTCTTTTTTTACACTACACCAGATTCTCCTTTGAAGCGGCAAAGAGGAAGAAATCTCTCACTTTCTTTCCACTCTTACAATTTCTCAAAGAATTCCTCACAATACTAACCCTAAATTAAACTCTCTACACTCTAATGGGTACCAAAAACAACAAAGACTCAGCGGACACACACACGGGCCCCGCCTTTTTCGGCCCCCAAAATGTTTCTTTTAAAGTTGTAGAAGAGTTTTCAAAAGTTGCCTAAGCGTCCCTACAAAAATCATCCACATTCAATGCATCTATTGAGAGAATCGACATGCTCGTCGTCGATGACCTCGATGGCGCCGTCGGCGGCTTTCTAGAATATTTGATTTCTAATCTCTTGAGAAAAACCCGTCGTCAACGCCGTAGAGCTTGCCGTCGACGCCCAAGTTCAAATCTTCATATTTTGGTATTTTTTGCTCCAAATTCGCTTCTTTTTGCATTTTTTTTGCTCAAATGACCATAATTCAACATACCTGCAACAAAACATAAAAAAATATCTTTCTTTAAAGTGCAATATCATCAAAATCAGTGTAAAATAGGTATGAAAATCTCAACATATTTTCCTTTGGTCAAATTCCAGGTTGGAAAATCTATTATGGAAGAAGTTATAGACACCCAGGAATTTGAGACCCAAGATGGCTGCTTGGAGGGAGCGTATCATAGATGCTATATGCGACCACTAATCAACCTCAATTTATTTATTTTGCACACCTTACTTTCCCTTCTTCTATCTGTGGGATAGTAATGTTGAAGCATTTCAGTGGTTTTGGTTCTTGTGGATTTCATTCTCTCCCCTTATAATACGTTCTAGTAATTACGGTGACCTTAATTTATTTATTTTGCTAACATCTGTAGAATTTTATTTTTTCTTCAGTATTAAAAATTTGTCCATTGTGAGAAGCATTCTGTTATTGTGATTTTTCAGAATTAATTGTTTGTCGTAACCCATATCAATGTGGTCAATTTGAATTAGGTTATATGTACTTAAGGTAAGTGCATACATACATTGATCTTATGCCTTGGGACAATATGTGATTCAAATTTGTTAAGGGCATTCACTTGCTAATCTTCTAATTCTATTGTGGTAAATCAGTTAAGGGCATACATACTTCCTTATCTTTTTGACAATATCTAACATTAGGTTTATGTCTTGGGGACTAGCTGTTTATTTCCATTAGAGCCACATTAACTCTGGGTTCAAATTATGAGAAATAAGTTGTGGGATCATATGTGAGGAGGGGGTAATTTATATGTGTGATGAATCCATACTGTGCCTGATGTTGTGGGATCAAACAATACAATGTATTTGTTTCAGATAAGAATTGTGTGTTTGCTTAAACTTTAGTAATATGCTGAAGTTGGAGCCAACATGGTGCAAGCCAAACTTTTAGATGGAAAATTGTTTGTAGATGGTTTGTTAGCAACGGTTGGTTAGTTCTATGTTTTGTTGTTGCTTCCAAACTTTATGAATAAACTATGCCATTAGATATTGGTGTGATGAATCCATTCATTGCTTAGTTCTATAAATAAATAAATTTTATTTTCATTTCGTTGGTTGGGATTGCAACCATTTGTCATTCGCTAATTTGTTTTGTATTAATATCTATATTGGGAAGGAGTTGGATGAGGATAAGCATACATATTTGAAGTTCTGTTTTTTTTTTCTTGCAAGATCTCAGATTATTAATGTGACTGGTCATGTTTACATATGGCATACATGAAATTTTAGCTATTTTTTTGGCTGGACTAATTAACCAACTAATTGAAAGCTGTTCTTAGTGAACTTAAGGGAAATGATCTTATATTCTTCATTCAATGCTTTATAGAATGAGCTTTATAAAAGCTGTTTTTCTAGAAAGTGATTCACTGCTTATATTATTCTAAAAAATATGGTATCGGTAATATTAAGGCCATGTTTCTTGTGGCGATGATTTGACAGTTTCGGATGAATTAAATTTTTAAGAATCCTTTCTTGCCATTGCCAAGGAAATTTGATAATTTTCCTAGGAAATTAGTTCTAATATGAATGAGTAAAGTTGTAGGTGTATAAATGATGCCTATGGTGATTGATCACTGGGTGCACCACTTTTTTGCTTACTGCTATATTATAAATGTACCATATGTTGTTTCTCTATTGCGTGAAGGTCAATTTTCACAGTTTCCTATTATGTCATTGAATGAGAATTGGGTTTAAAGGGATAGTAAGTTTGAGATGGCTAGCACCTGCTATCCTATTCTACTTTTAGGAAAGTTGCTCACTTTGGTATTTATTCATTTCATTTTGGAAAGTTGCTAAGGCACTCTGGGAAATTGGCTANCAAACTATATCTACCAGTAAAGTTTCTAATGTGAAGTTCAATATATAAGAAAACATCTCCTTGTCAAGAAGTTTAAGTGAATGGATAAAGTGAATTAGTTCAAATTGTATTGTGCAAAATAGGAGCATACCTATTCTTTACCCTTTGATCCAGACATAAAGAATATTGACTAACCCTATGCTTGGTTACTGAATCTGCGGCTAGGCTGGGAGAATACCGGCTCTCACTTCGGAGCTCCCACGTTCCCCTCGACTGAGGGCTAACATCTACACTTCAGCACCCAAACGATAGGACTAAATTGAGAATTTTAGTCTGTCACTCCAAAATCTCTAATTCTACGCCTGATAATTTTTATTTCCTTATTTATTTGCACCCAACTTTTAAGGACTTTGACCTCTCTAAATCTTGGATGTAATTTTCACTTTAGTTGTAAAACTCAACATATTTTAACAAATCAATTTGGCAGATTTGAAAGTAAATTAAGATCGAAGTGAAAAGATCATCACAATTTCTCAAACATTTTCATGGCTTCAGTAAATTAAGATCGAAGTGAAAAGATCATCACAATTTCTTAAACATTTTCATGACTTCACCATTAATATTGAAGTAAAAAGATCATCACAACTTTTTTAATATTCTCATGACACAACCAATTTAAATCACCATTTCACAAAATCTCAAGACAATGAGAAAGACAGAGAAAACTACTCAGAACTTATGGAGAAGATACGACAAAACTTGGAATTTATATATAAAAGCAAAGTCATACAAACTTCAATAAGTAAATACCACTTATCTCTAATTCCTCCTCAAGGAAACTCCTCGAAGTTCCTCTGAATCTCTTCCTTTCTTTACAGCACACAAAATTCTCCTTCAAAGTGGCAAGGAGGAAGAAATCTCTCACTTTCTTTCCACTCTTAAAATTTCTCAAAGAATTCCTCACAATACTAACCCTAAATTAAACTCTCTACACTCTAATAGGCACCACAAACAACAAAGACTCAGCGGTCACACATACGGGCCCCCTTTTTTGGCCCCCAAAATGTTTCTTTTAAAGTTGTAGAAGAGTTTTCAAGAGTTGCCTAAGCGTCCCTTCAAAAATCGNACATCTTGTTTTGTGTTATGTATGCCACTTACCTTATTGTTTTGTCTACATTTGATTATACGACATCAAATATTGCCTTTTGCTCTTGCTTATTTGGTTCATGTGGTATGATATTTGGTGCTATCAACTTTTCAAAATTTCACGCTATCTTATTTTTTTGGCGGAGCACCCATTGTTTCCTAACTTCACTGTCAACTAAAGATGTAAATTTTTCTTGAGTTGAAATATTTGATGAAGGCCTGAAGTATGCTTGGTTAATGACATATATTTAGCTCGATACCAATATTTTTCTTATTTGCTATAGGGTGAATTTTGTGGCAAAGAATGAAACTCAAGCTTTGATACAAATGTTTTTCCTATGTCTACTTTTGTGGCTGTTTTGCTTTGTTTGATATAGCAGGTGCTCTTGATCCAAATTTTGTAGGTGATATAGATCCAACTATTTTTCTTTTATCTACTTTTATTCATTGTGGTTTCAACTTTAAATTTTTTTTGTGGCTAATTCAGTTGGATTTGGAGATGGTTGATGCACCCCTAGTGTGTGTTGTTTTCTACGTGTTTTATGTCAATTTAATTCCCTTGAGAAGGTGCCAAAAAGTTGACCTGACACGTAATTACGCAGTAATTTAGCTTTCAAAAGACAGCCAAAAACTTGACCCAGTTTATAATTATTAGCTAATATACAAAAATTGAAATATTATAAAATATAACAACACTATGGGTTCTACGCAAGTGCACGTATCACTTCAAGTAATATAGGACTTTCTGATTAAGCCCCGAATATCGATCCCACGAGGAAGCAAGGAAAGAAGTCCTTAGTCAAATTCTAGTTAACTACTATTAGTCCTTAGTTTGAAGTGTCGATTAAAATGATTTTTAATCTAGCAACCACTCTTAAATGCGAATATTAAATGTAAGGATAATAACTATTCCTAAATGTAAATATTAATTCTAAAGATAACCCATTCTGGATTAATTGGTTTGGAGAATTTTAAGATGTTAAAAACTACTATTCTAATGTAGTAAATTGGATAATGTAAATGAATGAGATACACTAAATATTATATGTGCCAAATAGGAGCAATTTTAATTCTCTACCCTGATTCAGTATTATAGAAAATCATTGGCTAATTTCAGGTTTTGTCTCTAAATCCGTGGTTAGGCTGGGAGGATACTGGCTCTCACTACAGAGCTCCCACTTCTCTTTCTAACGCTCACTTTAGTTTCTAAGCTCTAAGACCAAATTGGGTATTTTAGTTTGTCACCCTAAAATCTCCAATTCTATGCCCAACAATATATATATATATATTNTCAAATTCCGGGTTGGAAAATCTATTATGGAAGAAGTTATAGACACCCAGGAATTTGAGACCCAAGATGGCGAAGGTGCAGCAGAGATGGCTGCTTGGAGGGAGCGTATCATAGATGCTATATGCGACCACTAATCGACCTCAATTTATTTATTTTGCACACCTTACTTACCCTTATTCTATTTGTGGGATAGTAATGTTGAAGCATTTCAGTGGTTTTGGTTCTTGTGGATTTCATTCTCTCCCCTTATAATACGTTCTAGTAACTATATTGACCTCAATTTATTTATTTTGCTAACATCTGTAGAATTTTATTTTTTCTTCATTATTAAAAATCTGTCCATTGTGAGAAGCATTCTGTTATAGTGATTTTTCAGAATTAATTGTTTGTTGTAACCCATATCAATGTGGTCAATTTGAATTAGGTTATCTGTACTTAAGGTAAGTGCATACATACATTGATCTTATGCCTTGGGACAATATGTGCTTTAAATTTGTTAAGGGCATTCACTTGCTAATCTTCTAATTCTATTGTGGTAAATCGGTTAAGGGCATACATACTTCCTTATCTTTTTGACAATCTCTAACATTAGGTTTATGTCTTAGGGACTAGCTGTTTATTTCCATTAGAGCCACATTAACTCTGGGTTCAAATTATGAGAAATAAATTGCGGGATCATATGTGAGAAGGGGGTAATTTATATGTGTAATGAATCCATACTGTGCCTGATGTTGGGGATCAAATAATACAATGTATTTGTTTCAGATAAGAATTGTGTGTTTGCTTAAACTTTAGTAATATGCTGAGTTGGAGCCAACATGGTGCAAGCCAAACTTTTTGGATGGAAAATTGTTTGTAGATGGTTTGTTAGCAACGATTGGTTAGTTCTATGTTTTGTTGTTGCTTCCAAACTTTATGAATAAACTATGCCATTAGATATTGGTGTGATGAATCCATTCATTGCTTAGTTCTATAAATAAATAAATTTGATTTTCATTTCGTTGGTTGGGATTGCAACCATTTGTCATTTGCTGATTTGTTCTATATTAATATCTATATTGGGAAGGAGTTGGATGAGGATAAGCATATATATTTGAAGTTCTGTTTTTTTTTTCTTGCAAGATCTCAGATTATTAATGTGACTGATCATGTTTACATATGGCATACATGAAATTTTAGCTATTTTTTTTGGCTGGATTAATTAACCAGCTAATTGAAAGCTGTTCTTAGTGAGCTTAAGGGAAATGATCTTATATTCTTCATTCAATGCTTTATAGAATGAGCTTTATAAAAGCTATTTTTCTGGAAAGTGATTGACTGCTTATATTATTCTAAAAAATATGGTATCGGTAATATTAAGACCATGTTTCCTGTGGTGATGATTTGACACTTTCGGATGAATTCAATTTTTAAGCAACCATTCTTGCCATTGCCAAGGAAATTTGATAATTTTCTAAGGAAATTAGTTCTAATATGAATGAGTAACAATGGAAATTTGATAATTTTCTAAGGAAATTAGTTCTAATATGAACGAGTAAAGCTGTAGGTGTATGAATGATGCATATGGTGATTGATCACTGGGTGCACCACTATTTTGCTTACTGTTATATTATAAATGTACCATATGTTGTTTCTCTATTGCGTGAAGGTCAATTTTCACAGTTTCCTATTATGTCATTGAATGAGAATTGGGTTTTAAAGAGATAGTAAGTTTGAGATGGCTAGCATCTGCTATCCTATTCTACTTTCGGGAAAGTTGCTCACTTTGGTATTTATTCATTTCATTTTGGAAAGTTGCTAAGGCACTCTGGGAAATTGGCTAGCTACATTTTCTTAAATTGGTTGCCTGCATGAGAGTGAATACAAAATTGGCTAACCACATTTTTGGTGGTGATGGATGAATACCCAACCAACATTCATTGTCTTGTTTAATTTAGGATTGGCAGGCATCTTGTTTTGTGTATGCCACTTACCTTCTTGTTTTGTCTACATTTGATTATACGACATAAAATATTACCTTTTTCTCTTGCTTATTTGGTTACATGTGGTATGATATTTGGTGCTATCAACTTTTCTAAATTTCACGCTATCTTATTTTTTGGCGGAGCACCCATTGTTTCCTAACTTCACTGTCAACTAAAGATGTAAATTTTTCTTGAGTTGAAATATTTGATGAAGGCCTGAGGTAATATTTAGCTCGATACCAATATTTTTCTTATTTGCTACAGGTGAATTTTGTAGCAAAGAATGAAACTCAAGCTTTGATACAAATGTTTTTCCTGTGTCTACTTTTGTGGTTGTTTTGCTTTGTTTGATATTGCAGGTGCTCTTCATCCAAATTTTGCAGGTGATATAGATCTAAATATTTTTCTTGTATCTACTTTTATTCATTGTGGTTTCAACTTTAAATTTTTTTGTGGCTAATTCAGTCGGATTTGGAGATGGTTGATGCACCCCTAGTGTGTGTTATTTTCTGCATGTTTTATGTCAATTCAATTCCCCTGAGAAGGTGCCAAAAACTTGACCCGACCCGTAATTACGCAGTAATTTAGCTTTCAAAAGACGGCCAAAAACTTGACCCAATTTATATTTATTAGCTAATATACAAAAATTGAAATATTATAAAATATAACAACACTATGGGTTCTATGCAAGTGCACGTATTGCTTCAAGTAATATAAGACTTTCTGATTAAGCCCCGAATATCGATCCCACGAGGAAGAAAGGAAAGAAGTCCTTAGTAAAATTCTAGTTTACTACTATTAGTCCTTAGTTTGAAATGTCGATTAAAATGATTTTTTATCTAGCAACTACTCCTAAATGCGAATATTAAATGTAAGGATAATAACTATTCCTAAATGTAAATATTAATTCTAAAAATAATGGATGAATTGGTTTGGAGAATTTTAAGATGTTAAAAACTATTATTATTATGTAGTAAATTGGATAATGTAAAGGAATGAGATACATTAAATATTGTATGTGCCAAATAGGAGCAATTTTAATTCTCTACCCTCATTCAGTGTTATAGAAAATCTTTGGCTAATCTCAGGTTTAGTCCCTAAATCCGTGGTTAGGATGAGAGGATACTGACTCTCACTCTAGAGCTCCCACTTCCCTTTCCCTGGAAGCTAACGCTCGCTTTAGTTCTTAAGCTCTAAGACCAAATTCGGGATTTTAGTCTGTCACACTAAAATCTCCAATTCTACGCCCAATAATATATATATATATATATATATATATATATATATATATATATATAAGATCAGAAGAGCACA
>JXCR01130588.1:63436-80577 GCA_002079205.1 Phalaenopsis hybrid cultivar
ATATATATATATATATATATATATCCTTATTTATTTGCACTCAACCCCCATGAAATTCACCATCAATGGAATTTGAATGTGGTTCCATTTTTTTGAGAATTACACCTCCCTCTCGGGTCTTAATGCAATTACAACAAATTTTAACACTACAATGAGCCCTTATTGTAATGTAAATAAAGTGCAAGTAAAAACCATCACATTTATATTTAAAAATTTTTCAAGCATGCATCCCAATATCTTAAACATGAATCCTATTCATTGCAAAAGAAAAGCAAAAGGAAAATAACAACATAATTTTCTCATGTCGCTATTTCCAACAAAGAAGAAAGGGTAAGAGAAACACATCACAAAGCACGAAGAAAACACAACAAAAATCTTCATTTTATGAAAGAAAATCCACTAGATAAGTGTTTACAAAATTATAAGATAATGAAGAACACGATACTTAGTTTTTTCCCCTTAAAGAAAGATAAAAATCTCTCCAACAAAGTCTCCCGCTGATCCATGCAATGCTAGAACATTCCCTTACAGATTCTCTCAAAATCCTCTCACCAATCTCTCCAAAAAGGTAGAAATCTACAATTCTACTCCTATTCTAAGATCTCTAAATATTCTCCACATTTTTCCGCTCACACACACCACTTTTCTGACATAAAAAACTCTCTATTATAGTGTAGGGACGAATTTCTCAAGAGATGCCTCAAGCAACCTTCCAAAAAGCATCCAAATACAATGAATCTTTTAGAAATTCGCACAAAATCAAATCCAAACCGTCTCGGGCACTGTCGACGCCGTTTTGGCCGCCATCGGTGCCATTTTTACATCATTTTATGCACTCTAGCGCTGTCGGCGCTGGTTCTGGCGTCGTCGGTGCCCACCCTGTGCAGCTCCACCATTTTGCTTTGCTTGGCTCCATTTTATCCCATTCCAGTTGCATTACATTCCTAACAGATAGACCAAAATGTGTTAGGACAAAATTTTTTTTCTTGCTTGTTTTTGCTCCAAATTGCACCGTTTTTGCTTATTTTTCTCCAAAACTCCATTCTTGTCCCTGAAACCAAAAATATGTAAAATAACTTTCTTTAAAGTGTAATATCATTAAAAATCATTAAAATTAAGCATAAAATATATATGAAAAAGTAGTCATTTTTTAGGCGTATCAATGGTTCTATTGCTGGCTGATTATGTTGGCTCTCGAATGTATTCTTTTGATGGTTAATTCTGTTGGATTTGGTGATCCTCATAGTTTGAATATAAATGCTAAGAAGATATTTATTGAAATGAATAGTTTTGGTGGTCTTCATGAACTTGAATATATATAGAGAGAATTCATCATTTGGTATGCATTTGGCTGCATATTTTGTTGTCAGTTCAGCCCTCTTGATATGAATTAAAAATATTGAAACACATGCAAGAAGATTTGGCAAGTAGATTTTTGTTATTTTTTTTACTGATCTATTCTCTTTTTATTAATTACAGAACAATGAGCTCCAGGTATTCTGGGAAGTCCAGGCAAGTTAGGTGCCACTGCGGGCTACCATTGTTGCTACTCACGTCATGCCAACAACATAGCTACAGGAGGTAATTCTAAAGGTGCCCGCGGTGGGCACACAAACCAGAGGACTGCAATTCTTCAGGTGGGCTGACAGTATGTCAATTTTTATGGTATCCCAACTAGACAATGCTGCTCGTAGTTTGACGACATGACACCGTGAGAACATTGCTTGTGGTTCGAGTGCTTCCTTGTCAGACAAGTTTGCTCGAGGTTATGGGATGTCAGAACCTGACAACATTCATCGTGATATGCTTCTACATTTTGAAGTCAATATTGTCATTTTTTTCCTTGTAATTATAACATCTTTTTTTTTTCGGTCTCATGCTACTCCATATTAGTGTGTGATGGTGTATTTCACTTTTGTATATGTAACTATGATTCTCTAATATTTTATATTATTAGTACTTTGTAGCAGCTCAAACTTTTTACCAGATGATATTATGTTTTTTTTGTCTAGAATTTTTTTTGGAAGTTTTACATACACACAACTCAACTCTTTTGTATTTTCATGTCTTAACATTTCAACTTTAATTTTACAAACTTGACATATTCCGTATAAATTGTTATTATGTTGCATCTCCAAGAATATTAATGAATATCTTAAATTTTACTTATACAATTTCCATGAATCCCTTCCTCCCTAGCTCTGTGCATATGAGTGTCTAACTCCCCTCTTTGTGATTGAGAAATGAGTAGATTTTTCTTCTATGAATTCATGAATCTTTACTTTTATCTTCCCTATATGATTGTATTAAGAAGGTTGATAAATTTGTAAATATCAATTTCTAGGTTGAATGAGTATAAAAGGGTTTAATTGATTCTAAAATATCAAAGGGGTTGAGATTGCAGTTTTATTGAGAACATTAAAACTTTTGCGAGTTAGATTGTTCATTTAACTAAAAAACTCTACAAATCATTACAAAACGCACTAACCAGACAAATAAAAAATTTATCCAAAACAGGGGCATATTGATTATTTATCCAAAATCAACTGTTTTTTAAACGCACAAACTAAACAGTTAGACAGCTTATCCAGATCAGTTGCTAATCGGCAGCTTATCCGGATAAGCAGCTTATATGGATAAGCTGGATAAGCTACAACTGACCCAAACAAACCCTAAGTTTAGAGGTTTGAATTGGGAAAGTAGGTTTGAAAGATTTACTTTGAAATGTTTGAGTTAACATGATTTTTAAACTAAGGGGAATAATTTGGTAGGAAAGATTTCTAGATGAAGGTGAAGTCCTAATCCTATGATGAGTTTAGTCTTTCTAAAGAGACTAAACTTGTGGACTAACATAAATTTTGGGTATAACAGCCCCGAACTAGATGCCCATGACTTTCTATCATCCCAAGTGCATTGGTGTCCTTAAACTATTAACAAGCTATATAACCAGAGATCTTTACCATAACAATGAAACATGTATAATGCAGTTTGTTTAAATAAATAAAAATATTGGGACAAGAATTGTTAAATAAATGAAATGTTTATAATTTCTTTGTTATTAGTGCTTTCATAAATTACCTTGGGTTACTTCATTCTATGAAATTTACATAGTCATAGGAGTTAAATGTTGTTTGATTTATAGGTCTTAGTCCATAACACTAATTAGGGGAACTTAACAGTCTAACATAGGCTTCTTGAAAGACTATTCTAGGGTATGTATGATCCTTATTTATGTCTAAGTTGTTTATCTTAGGGCCTAGTGATGGTTTTTATTATTAAAGTTGGTGCATTTTATATTTATTTTGAGGTTTAATATTTAATTCATGATTTGGTTCAACTTCTATNAAGATGAAGGTGAAGTCCTTATCCTATGATGAGTCTAGACTCTCTAAAGAGACTAAACTTGTGGACTAACATAAATTTTGGGTATAACAGCCCCAGACTAGGTGCCCATGACTTTATATCATCCCAAGTGCATTGATGTCCTTAAACTATTAACAAGCTATATAACCAGAGATCTTTACCACAACAATGAAACATGTATAATGCAGTTTGTTTAAAAAAATAAAAATATTGGGACAAGAATTGTTAAATAAATGAAATGTTTATAATTTCTTTGTTATTAGTGCTTTCATAAATTACCTTGGGTTACTTCATCCTAGGAAATTTACATAGTCATAGGAGTCAAATGTTGTTTAATTTATAGGTCTTAGTCCATAACACTAATTAGGGGAACCTAACAGTCTAACATAGGCTTCTTGAAAGACTATTCTAGGGTATGTATGATCCTTTATTTCATGTCTAAGCTGGTTATCTTAGGGCCTAGTGATGGTTTTTGTTATTAAAGTTGGTGCATTTTATATTTATTTTGAGGTTTAATATTTAATTCATGATTTGGTTCAACTTTTATGTTTGTGGGTCAATTTGTTGATCATGGTTTTTTAGAGTTAATGTTTTGCATAAAAGATATAAAATACTTCTTTTTTATAATAATGAAACATTTAATATTATAATATATCCTTCTTGTAAGGTTAGAGGAATTGCATCATTAAACATCTAATATGAATTTAAACTATGACTAAGTTTATGTCCTCCACTCAATTTTATATTTAAGTTAGGTTTCTAGTGTCGGTTTGATGTTTTAATTCAAAGTATATGTGAAAATTACAAGCTCATAAGATTTGAATTAAAGATTTACAAACTAGAATTAAGTGTATTTGNGGGTCAATTTGTTGATCATGGTTTTTTAGAGTTAATGCTTTGCATAAAAGATATAAAATACTTCTTTTTTACAATAATGAAACATTTAATATTATAATATATCCTTCTTGTAAGGTTAGAGGAATTGCATCATTAAACATCTAATATGAATTTAAACTATGACTAAGTTGATGTCCTCCACTCAATTTTATATTTAAGTTAGGTTTCTAGTGTCGTTTTGATGTTTTAAATTTAAAGTATATGTGAAAATTACAAGCTCATAAGATTTGAATTAAAGATTTACAAACTAGAATTAAGTGTATTTGGAGTTTCAAGTTTCTAGTGATTTCAAGTATCTTAAATTTTAAGGGTTAAAAATTTCAATATTATTTTAAAAGTTTAAAGTGTTGTAGTCTTAAAATTTTAAAATTCAACTTATTTTATTAGAATTTTAAAGCCAAAATTTTAAAGTATTTTTAAATNCTTAAAAGTTTCAATCTTATTTTATAAGTTTAAAGTGTTTTAGTCTTAAAATTTTAAAATTCAACTTATTTTATTAGAATTTTAAAGCCAAAATTTTAAAGTATTTTTAAATAATCTTAAAATTTTTTTCAAGTTGAAATTTTATTTTATTTTGTTATAAAAGGTTTCAAGTGTTTTAATATTTTAGTTTATATTATTTAAATTGCTTAAAGTGATTTTAATGATAGATTTTTATTTATTTTATTTTAATTGATTTAAAGGGTTTTGATATTTATTTTTTTTTATTATGGTTAAAAGTGTTTTAAAAATTACAGTTTTAGGTTATTTTATTTGAATGATTTAAAATATTTTGATATTTAAAATTATTTTATTTTAGATAATTTAAAGTGTTTGAAAGGTTGGGGTTTTTTATTATTTCATTTCAAATGATTTAAAGTGTTTTGCTATTTTAAATTATTATATTTTAAATGGGTTAAAGTGTTCTAAAATTTGGATATTAAGAATTTTGAAACATGTTTTAGAGTATTTCAAATTTAGGCTTTAAAATGAATTAGATTGCTTTGAAAATGAGTTTATAAATTATGTTCGATTGATTGAGTGAGTTTTTTTTAATTATACTATATTAATCATCTGAGCTCACAAATGGAATATCCTATGTTGTATATTTGTACACTACAAAAAGAACCTACACATGAGAGGTTGTCTCCCTCCTCTCTCTCTCCCTCTCTATTTTATTTTTTATTTTATTTTATTTTAATTTCTTAGTTACATATATGAAGTCATAAGAAAACACATGGGTGCCACCTCAATTTCACATGCTTAAAGATAAGAAAGATACATGAAAGTTATTTTTATTCCACGTGCATAAACATAAAGAAAATACATGAATTCTACTTCACCTTCACATGCTTAAAAAGACATAAGGAATATCACATGAAAGTTATTTCAATTTCGCATGCATAGACACAAGAAAAACACATGAAAAACTTAATTTACATGAGCTTATGGATATAAGGGAAACACATGAATAAAGCCTCACTTGCATATGCTTAAGGACATAGGAAAAAAACATGGATAAGTCGCTTCATTTGCACATTCTTAAAGGTAAAAACACACACACACACACACACACACAAGCATAGGTCACTTGCACACACTAAAAGACATAACGAAAACTCATTAGTGGAACCTCACCTGAACCTTCTTAGGCATAAGGGAAACACATGAATTGAAACTCACTTGCATATGCTACACATGTAGTTTACATACATAGAGAGAATACATGAAGCTACTTTCATTTAACTTGCATAGAGAAATCCATAACACATATGGAGATGGTTTCACTTGCAACTGAAAATTACTTTGAGAAAATACAAGAAAATATCATGAAGAAACATATATAAAAATAAATAGAGAAAATACATGCAATAATTGACATGCAATGTATTACACGTAAGGATAAATTACCAAGGAAATTTTTATGAAAATTAAGTTAACTCGACATAGGAAAGCCTATTGAAAGTGAACATTATGTGAACATATATAAAAATTGACCACACAGGGGTATATTAAATTTATGTCATAAAATGTAGATGATAAATATCAGATAAAAATATGTACATGGAGAATAGATGGAAGGTGTAGTGTGACAAGTGGAGAAGAACAAAGAAGATGTTAAAAAAAGAAGGGGATCATGTATGTTGATTAGTAGAGGAAGAATATGCAAGAAGCGTGGAAGAGAATATGAGAAAGTAGAAGTATGGAGAAGAAGAAGTGTGGATGAAGAGCATAGTTTTTAAGGAGAAAGTACACAAGAAGAAAAAAGTGGAAGAAGAAAATGATGATTAGAGAAGAAATACACAAGAAGAAGATAGTGGAAGAAGATAATGATTTGAGAAGAAGTACAAAAGAAGCAATTAGGAAAGGAAGGCGTAGAGAGGAGATGTAAAATGAAATTTAAAATAAAGTAAAAGAAGTAGTAGAAGATTTTAAAAAGGTGAAGGAAGAAAAAGAAGAGAAATTATAGTGAAATTCTAAAGAACACCAACTTGAAGAGGAATAAAGCCATGACCCACGGGAGGGGATGCTGAATGTTCTCTCTTGAGGTGAAGATTATGTGCCTAAAACATGTGACAAAATACCTATAGTTTAACTCTTATTATTGTTTATTTCATGATATTTTAATGTGCAAGAAAGGTAAATCTGTAATATTATAATGCTGATCGGATTTAAGCTACTTAGGAGTGAAAATGATTCATTTGGATCTAAAAGGAATAGAATTGAGGCCAACGCACCCGCGACAAGCATGTGTGCCCCTGCACTATCAAGCCAAGTGCACTAGCATTGTAAAGGAGTTCACCCACGCCAAAAAAATTAAGAGACCGACATACGTGCACTATTGCCAAACAATGACAACCCACACCATTTTATCAAGAGATGAGACAATATTGCTCATTTCTAGCACACCTTTCTCAAGTTCATAGAGAGACAGTGCACCTGCACCCATAACTAGTGCACCTGCGCCCGATGTAAAATCCCATATTAAAAATTATTTTCTTATCTTTTTTGAGCCAATCCTATATATACTTATTTTAGACACTAAGAATCATCTTAGAAGCTGCTGGATATTAGGGTTAGAGAGTGTTTAAAGAGTTCTTTGTTTCAAGGAGGGCTCAAGGGGTATTTTATTTACTTTATGATCCCGGTGAAAATATAGTTGTGTAAAATTTATATAAGTTTGACTTCGCTATGCAACGACGCCAAAAGCTTGATGCAATATTTATGATTAATAAATTTAAGAAACTAATGTTGAGATTCTATGCAAGTATACATATCGTTATCAAGTAATAAAAGACTTTCTATTTAAGCCCCAAATATCAATCCCACAGGGAATGTTTAAATTTGAAGTGATAAATTTACTAGGAAATTCACAGAAAGTGAAACGAAATGTCTGTCACTAATTTTGAATGCTGATATATTATCAAAACTAAATTATTTAATTATTAGCAAAACTAAAGTGCAAAGTTTAAACAGTAACTGCTAAACTACTAAACTACTAAACTATGTTTTTGTGATGAAGATTTCTTATGTGAAAAAGCATCTTTCCAACTACAATGAGATTTTGGTAAAATGAGATGAGATAAATGGGTTTAATATGTATTGTGCCAAATAAGAGTAGTTTTAATTCACTACTTTGATACAATGTTAAAGAAAATCATTGGCTAATCCCAGGTTTAGTCCCTAAATCCGTGGCTAGGCTAGGAGGATACTGGCTCCCACTCCAGAGCTCCCACTTCCCTTCACCTGAAGGCTAACTCTCGCTTTAGTTTTTAAACACTAAGATCGAATTGGGGATTTTAGTCAGTCACCCTAAAATCTCCAATTCTACACCTAACAATGTATATTTTTCTATTTATTTGCACTTAATTCCATGAATGAAATACTCCTTCATGTAATCAAATGTGATTCTCACTCTGCTCAATTTCTCAGATCATATGTTTCATAACACATTTTAATAATTTAATTGGCTAGATCGAAAAGTAAATTAAGTTCGAAGTTGAAAAATCATCACAATTTATTTTATATTTTAATATTGGCACATTCATATTATCTCTTCATTTCACCATATCTCAGAGTAGGGAGAAATATAAAGAAGACTACTCAGACTTCATGAGAAAGATATAACAAAACACAAATTTCATATATAAAAGAAATTTCATACAACACTAATAAACAAACAACACTTATCTGAAACTTTTTCTCAAAAAAAATCCCGTTTAGTCTCTCCTAGGAAATGTAGGAAGAAGAAATCTCTCATTTTTCTCCTTCTTCAACACTCTGAAAGAAGATTTCACACTTAATCTTACAACAAAAACTCTAAACTCTTAAAGATAAATCACTAATAGACTTCTGAATGGTGGTGGAATGAAGATGGAAAAATTGTATGAAGGCGACGTGTTGCAAAAATGAGCAAGGAAGAATGAAGAGGAGCCCCTTTTTGATCAATTTTGGCCCCAAATAGAGCCTAGAGTCGGTTCTCCAATAGGTGCATCCAAAAACCCTTCAAAAAGTGTTCAAATTCATTGAATCTTCTAGAAACAGGGTATGAACCAACGTTGGCGCTGTCGACGCCCATTCTCGCGTCGTTGGCGCCAGTGTCTTGTATTTAATTTTGCTGCTCTCTGTCAAATGACATTGTTGGCACTGCTTCTGGCGTCATCGACACTGAGTAAAATCTATCAACTCCTCTCTTCTTCTACATAGGCACTGCTTTTGGTGCCGTTGGTGCTCAGTATTTCTTCAAAAACGTTATTTTGACTCCAAATTCCATCCTTTTTGCTTCCTTTTTGCTTCAAGTCATAAAAATCAAAAAAATGCAAGAAAACCTAAAAATACCTTCCATTAAAGCTCAATATCACAAAAAATGAGTATAAAGTATGAGTCTAAAAATGCATATATTTTGGTGTATCAAAATCCCCTAAACTTACATGCTACTTGTCCTCAAGTACCTCCTCTACAACATAAAAATATGACTTATGGTAAAGATTTTAACTTCTAGATTTCCATATTTTAGTCTACTAAACATAATAGCATAACTTAAGAAAAATTCAAAATAACTCCAGCTAATACTAAAGGTATAAGAATATTTAACAATCAAGTCTAAGATTTCTGATTCTTTATTCTTTTCATGAAAAACTGTAAATTGTCATATCAAAGTCTCTTAGAATATCCATATGAAAAAGAACTTCATAAGACTTTACTATTAAATAAACTAATACTCAAATAAAAGTTTAGAAAATATAGTTAAGCCTTCTTCCTTAAGTTGATTCAAGTGAGGCCAATTTTTAATTAGGCATCTCCTCAAGCTTCTCCACACATCTCTCTTTTTTTTATTTTTCTTTTTAGGATCATTTTCAATCCTTTTTCTTTTCTTTTCTTTTTTTTTTCTTTTCTTTGTGAGGATTACTATATCTAGATAGCCTTTAATGATTTTGAACTTCACTATCCTCCTCTTAAAGTTAAAAACTTTTCACATTCCTACACTTAACAAATTTATATTAGTTTAAGGATTTCATAAAGTTTAATTCTTTTCTTTTTACATGAATCTCTAAGATTTCTAATACTTCAAAAATATAAATTACTTTACTGAAAGTATAAAAACTTAGTCTTATTCTATTATACCAAATATCTTAATCTCTAAAATTAACCTTAATTATTGAAAATTTTTACTTAAGTTTACTATGTATTTAGAAACATAAATATAGTTATATAAAGTTAAACTCTAATACCAAATGTCATGTTAAATTTAAATTTTTTGAAAATATAGCTAAGTGAGGACAAATAAGATTAAGTTTCCTTTTTTAAAAAAGAATTTTTCTTTCCCCCCCAAATGTAAATTTTTAAGAGATTTAGCATGAAGAACTGAAAAAAAAATAAAGGGTGAAAGAAAACATTAAATACATAAAGAAAAGACTTACCTATTGAAGATTCTAATTTTTGAAACTTAACTCTGAAATATTGCAGGTGCTAATATAAAAAACTACAAGATTTAAAACATTAGATTGCACATCATACATATAAAATCTCTGAGAAAGAGTTTAATTACAATACATTTAACAAAATACTAAAACTAACAACATAACCAAATTGAATTTTAAATCACAAATAATTTTATAATTTTACAGTTCACAACTTAATATCTAAAATAAAATAGAGTCTCACTATCTAACAACAAATAGTCTCAACAATATAACAAAAACAAATAACAATAAAACAAGGTACAATCAAACATATAAACTAAAAGAAAAATCACCAATCATCATTATCTTCTTTATCTACATCCAGATTCTGCTGCTGATATGAAGTAAAAACAGGGTGAGTAGGAAATTGAACTAAATGATCACCCTTCATGTATCTCACCATTGCATCATCATAAGCAGCATCATATTCAAACTTTTACAGTATCAAATCATTAGTGTGAGCATTTATGACATCCATGTTTTGTATTCTATGATCCATTATCAAGATATCTCCCTGTTGAATCATCATCTGCTCCATTAGTTCTCAAAGAGTAGGGTCACTAGAAGTAGGAGTCTTAGAAGTGGAAGGAATATATCTGGTCTTACTTTTGGATCTTCAATCAACATGAGATTCATAAGTCTTTATGTTAGCAGGTCCAATAGGTTTTAGAGGCTCAATTCTCTCCTCCTCTGGTCTAAAATCAACTCCTGCCTATTCACAGAGTGTGAAAATAAGTGCTGGGTGTGCCAAACCACCAGTGGTCTCTCCCAAAGTAATAGATCGAGTGTTCATGTAAATAATAGAGCCTACATTTATCCTCATCACTTGTTGAATACAGATGTTCAGAATAGCTCTATCCTTGGTCACCTCACTATGATGATTTGCGGTATCATTCTTCCAAAAATAAAATAGTGTCAGGCCTTAGATACTACATTAAGCATAGAAAGAGGAAAGTTTACCTTAACACCATTCTTGACTTTACAAGTTCCTCTTCCATGAGTAAGAAAAGAAATAAACTCATCCAAGGCCTCATTTGTAGCAGAAAACAATTTGTATTGGCAGCTGTACACATCTTCTAATTGATTGATAAAATTCATTAATCTTGTTTGGAGTAAACTCCACCATTTTCCCTCAAACAAACATATAACTTTAGAAGTTTCCTTAAAATTGGCATAGAACTCCATCACTACACCAATAATCGCCTCAGCAGTAATGTAGCAAAAATTCTCCCACTACCGAGCATTGATTAATCTTTCAACTTCTCTGCCCAAATTTTTAAATCCTCGATCCGGGATCACTTTTTTAGTTGTAATTAGATTATTAAAGCAAATGGTGGCCTTGTAGTTGAAAAACCTTTGATCATCAAAATCTACTTTTCTATTTCCTTTGCTCATTTTAGGTGACATGTTAAATCTAAGAAAATTTGATAAAATTAAAATAAATTCCTAAAAATTCTAAAATTCACAATGTGCGTTTTAAACTTAAATCTATTAAGTAAGAGTTCATCACCAAAGGATTTTCTCAAACTCTTCCAGAAAAATCTCAAAATTTTGGATCTCAGCAATGTAGGATAAATCCTTGTTGAAAATAAAAAATTTTGAGTTCAAAATGTAGCTCTTACCAAGAGAAGATGAAATCCAAACTTTGTTTACCTTAAAATTGCCTCAAATCCGAGCAATAGCAAGCCCAGGTGCAAAAATCGGAGGTTGAAGGCGACTCAAAGGTTAAAAATGGTGTTATACTATTCAATTATTCTGCCTCATCTTCAGTACTTTCTCCTCCTCTAATATCTCTCATAGATTGGTAATGGACATACAAATCGTAGAAGGGTTGGTACAGGAATTGATCAGTCGAGTTTTCATCGATCCATCCATTTTTCTTGAACATCTGCACCAATCCTGCTTCAATTGTCCCAGTATGATCAAAGTTCTCTTTCATTCTCCAATCTAGGTGATAAAAAAGGTAGTTAAGATTTCCTATTGCATTCATAATACTCTGAATTTCTCTTTCTATTTTCTTCATTTTCTTCTCCAAATTCATTGAACTTCTAATTGTTGGTGGCATCAATGGTGTTGAAACGTGTGATGAATGACCCAAAATAACATCTAATGCTTCATTTACATTCCCTATATAATTTCCATCAATAGGAATCATGGGATCTTAAGATAATAAAACTTTTTCCCAACTTTCATATGGAACTTGAGATTGACTGCAAAGTAGGAAAATTGTAGAAGGATGCCCAAGTCCATATATTGGCCCATTCATAATAATACCCATAACAGATTTAAAAATAATCGACCCCACATCAATGGGCTTTTCCATTTGAATACAATAGTTTAAAATGACACTTTCTTTTGTAACTCTACTAATCTCCATGGTAGGGAGTAATTTTGCAGATATTAAGAAATGCCATTATTTTAAAATTGGATTAAGCAGCGAAGCAGAGAAACTAACATATCCCTCATCTCTGATTTCCCAATTATCATTTTCATCCTTCATAAATTATATACTTCTTGCATCATATCTCTTGTTGGGATAAAATTTGTATAATGACAGATTGAAATATTTTCTATCGTATACAAATCACTAATCTGAGCCGGAGTCAATGGTACAACCTTACCTCAAACAAGACGACTCCTTGGGTAATTCCATATAAGTTAGCAGGAAAGTCCTTTACTATAGGTACTACAACTGCAGCGGTAGTGTAGCCAGAACTTCCCAACGCATCTGCACAATTATTTTCTCAATCTGTGAACTTAGATTACTCAATTCATGGTTTTTAAAGCCTATCTCCTTGATAATTCTCTTCTTTGTGAAGACTACATTGTATAATCTCTGTGCATCAAAACTGATAAACATTCTTCTATTGAAAAGTCCATATCTTGAAGTATTTCTTGAATTGGAAGCCATGGAATTCAAAATTAGGAAGTTTTTGGACATCCAAGGTAGTTTTTAGGACTTTAAAACACCTCTTGGCGGTTATTGAGGAGCGGAATCCCACCAAAGTCTGCTAAATTTGATCTGCAGGTGCGAAATTGCTCGGGACGTCGTCGACAGTCCCGATGGCGCTGTCGGCGCCATGGTTTATTCGACGGGCTCCGTCGGCACTAGAAGCCAAATTCGCGTCTTTAATTTTTTTGTTCAATTTGATTCCAAATTTTCCTCCAATACCAACATTTGTCTTAATTTATGATATATATAACTGTGTAGGACTTAAAAATACTATTATTTCCTAATACATAAATACACTTATTAAAAAAAACAGTAATATATAGATTATAGATTTATATATGGGTTGCGTCCCACAAAGCACTTGGTTTAACGTCGTCAGCCCGACGTACCATTTGCTTAGTTGGTTCGAATTAACATTAAAATTTCCTTAAATTGTGGCATGTGTCCTTCATAATAATGTTTCAATCGATGACCATTAACCTTAAATATCTTTCCAATTTTAGGATCCTTAATAACAACAATTCTATAATGATAGACTTTAATTACTTTAAATGGTCCTGACCATCTGGATTTCAGTTTTCTTGGAAATAATCTTAATCTTGTATTATATAATAAAACTTTTTGTCCAAGTTCAAACTTCTTCTTAATAATCTTCCGATCACGCCATATTTTCATTTTCTCTTTATAGATTTTTACATTATCATATGCTTCATTTCTAATCTCCTCAAGTTCATTGAGGTGCAATAAGCTTTTCTCACCGGCATCTTTTAGATTAAAATTAAATTCCTTAATAGCTCAAAATGGTTTATGCTCTAATTCTACTAGTAAGTGGCATGTTCTTTTTCCAAAAATAAGTTTATATGGGGAAATTCATATAAGAGTCTTATAAGCAGTTCTGTATGCCCATAATATAGTATATAATCTAGTAGACCAATCAAATTTATAGGGATTTACAAACTTTTTAAAAATTAGTTTTATTTCACGATTTGATATTTTTGCTTGACCGCTGGTCTAAGGATGATAAGTAGTGGAGAATCTATGTATAATATCATATTTTTTAATTAAATTTTTGATTTTCTTATTCCTAAAATGGGTTCCTCCATCTGTAATAGTTACTCTCGGCATTACATATCTTGTAAGAATATTTTTATTTAAAAACTTAAAAACACTCCGAGCATCACATTTAGGTCCAACAAGAGCTTCAATTCATTTGGACATATAATCAACAAAAAGTAATATATATAAGTTTCCAAATGAAGACATAAATGGTCCCATAAAATCTAATCCCCACACATCAAAAATTTCAACTTCTAATGTGTAATTTAGAGGCATTTCATTTCTTTTAGAAATATTTTCTGTTCGCTGACATTGATTGCATATTTTAATATATTTATTAACATCTCTAAAAAGAGTAGGTGACCGACTTATTTTTGTAATTGACAAATACAAGAAATTGATGACGCTACTACAGGATTTAATTTTCCAGCAACAGTGCCCAAAGACTTCATCGCGACTTTATAGATGTGTTTGATTTGATTAAGTTGTATAATTATAATATTCAATAATGTTAAAGTCAAATTTTTCAACGCAAGTATATGTATCGCTCAAGTAATATAAGACTCTAATGGATTCCTAGATATTGATCCCACAGGAAGTATTTTAGAATCACAGACTAAGACTTTTAGAAAAGCAAGGCTTTAATCACAACAACAACGTTCAATTTACTTATCTGTCACTAATAGGAAATTGAAATAAATAGATAATTTTAATAACTAATAACTAATGATATAAAGTAGGGTTTAATTGTGATATTCACTATATAAGAAAGCATTCTTCTCCTTGTCAAGAAATTATAGTGAATGGATAAAATGAATTAGTTCAAATGTATATTGTGTCAAATAGGAGCATACCTATTCTTTACCCTTGGGTCCAGGCATAAAGAACATTGCCAAATAGGAGCATACCTATTCTTTACCCTTTTGTCCAGACATAAAGAACATTGAGAATCATTCTCCTTGTCAAGAAATTATAGTGAATGGATAAAGTGAATCAGTTCAAATTATATTGAGCCAAATAGGAGCATACATATTCTTTACCTTTGGCCCAGGCATAAATAACATTAACTAATCATATGCTTGGTTACTGATTCTGCGGCTAGGCTGGGAGGATACCGGCTCTCACTTCGGAGCTCCCACGTTCCCCTCACCGGAGGGCTAACATCTACACATCAGCACCCAAACGATAGGGCCAAATTGAGGATGTTAGTCTTTCACTCTAAAATCTCCAATTCTTCGCCCGATAATAATATTTCCCTATTTATTGTACCCAACTTCCAAGGGCTTTGACCTCCCTGAATCTTGGATGTAACCTTCACTTTAGCTGTAAAANCTGAATCTTTTCATTTCTTTACAGCACACGGAATTTCTTTTCGAAGTAGCAAGGAGGAAGAAATCTCTCGCTTTCCCTCCACTCTTACAATCTCTCGAAGAAATTCTCACAATTGTTACACACTAATGGAACCTCTTTAACCTCTAGGACCTGTAGCACCCTATCTCCCCCTCTGTTTTTTGGCCAAAATGTTCTTTTAAAGTTGTAGATGAGCTTTCCCAAGAGTTGCCTAAGCATCCCTTCAAAANAGTACTCGATTCTCCTCTGAGATCGCCCATTGATTGCACATGAACGAAGAAGTTGTAGAAGGGTCAGAATACAAATTCTTCAGTAGAATCCTCCTCAATTAATTTCATCCTCTTCATCAGTTGTATCAAACTATCTTATAAATGTCCAGAATGTTTGAAATGCTCTTTCATCCCCCAGTACAGATGATCGAAGAAATCAGAGATATTATTAATTGCATTCATGACATTTTGTACCTCCTTTTCCAATTTCTTGATTTAGCGCAAGATCACCAATACTTGTTAGGGACTAAGGGTGGAACTGACAGTGAATTATGAGATGATCGATCAACTATCATGGCCATGTCATTTTCATCTTCAAATGATGGGAATCTTTCAGTTGGATCCTATTTACTATAATGGCCATGTCATTTTCATCTTCAAAAACTGGGAATCTCTCAGTTGGGTCCAAAGCAGCAGTACTTTTTCCTAATTCTCATAAGACACTTGGAACTGACTGCAAAGTGAGAAAATTGTGGAGGGGTGTCCAAGCCCATAAGTTGATCAATGAACGATCAGGCCCAAAATTGACTTCACAATTATCGATCCAATGTTGATCGTCAGTCCCCTTTGGATGCAGTAATTCAAAATGGCACTTTCTTTAGAAACTTTACCGATCTTCATTGTNAAATGATAATCGCTTATTCCTGCAACAAAGTATCAAAAATACCTTTCTTTAAAGTGCAATATCATCAAAAATAGTATAAAATAAGTATGAAAATCTCAACATATTTTCCTTTGGTCAAAATCCCCTAAATTTAACTATTACTTGTCCTCAAGCAATTTTAGTACTATACAAAAGTTATGATCTAATGCAGTAAAGTTTTAACTCAGAAATACGATAATTTTGATTTAAGTAAATATCATAGTGAGATTTTCAGAAAAAAAATCAAGTAATTGAATTAATTCTGTAGCTACGAGATTATCTAGTCATCAAGTTTAAGAGTTCTAGTCTTCTATTTATTTCAAGAATGACTATATTGTTGTAGTATTAAGTCACTTAGAATATTCAAAAGATAGGAACTTCATGGGAACTCTACTAGTAAAAAACCTATTCCATAAATATAAGTTCAGGAATGTATTTAAGTTTTCCCTTTAGGTAGGTCTAGTGAAGCCAAGTTTTGATTAGGCATATCCTCAAGCTTCTCCTCACTTCCATAATTTTTTTTTCTTTCTTTTCTCTTTTTCATTTGGATTGTTTTCAATCCTATATATTTTTCTTCTCATTTTAAGGATTGTTTTCAATCCTTTCTTTTTTCTTTTTCAAGTGAGGATTACTATATCTGGATACCCTTTAATGATTTTGAACTTCAC
>JXCR01130596.1:4850-30335 GCA_002079205.1 Phalaenopsis hybrid cultivar
GTAGAACAGAAATAAAGAGGACATAAAATTAAGAAGGAAAACGTGGAGTGTGGCGTGGCACCTTGTCATCAGCATGGCCAATGATAGCTGGCCCCCATGAGAGCACATAATCAATATACTCATTACCATCAACATCGCAAACTCGAGAGCCTTTCGCAGAATCGAAAACGATGGGCTGTCCCCCGACGGATTTAAAAGCACGTACTGGAGAATTCACACCTCCAGGCATCAACTCCTGGAATCATACCTCCATCAGAAATCCATAAAATAATCGATAAAATAAAAAAAACATTCGTAACAATTTCACAAAAGAGACATCAAGGAGCTTCTAATAAAAGTATTGATAATGATGCATGTCTAAAATCAGCTACTGTGAGGATGTACATAGCAAGATAGATGTCTTATGATGCACAGATATGCACATGGGGACATGGACACAACATGCATATGTGATAATTTTATTATTAAAAAACTAGAATATTGATACACTTTGGTCATGACATTATAATATAAATGTCATTTACATACTTACGATCTAATTCTTATGCCTAAAAATTTTTTAGGGCATTTGCATGCATACCATTGAATTCCTTACATATATAAAACCTAAACTTTAACTTTTACATTCATTTATACCACCAAAATCTTTCATATCACATTAAAAATACAACCATTTTAACTTTTACAAAATAAAAGATACATTTTCATGCATAGATAAGGTGGCATGCATGAAAATTGAAGTTTAGGTGTTAGATATGTAAATACATATGAATTGTTTGGTGTGTATGTAAATCTTCCAATTTTTTTAGAAATTTTTAATTCATTAATTTTCGACAATTTTGTCCGTTTTTTAACATATTTTTTTATTCAGAATTTGTTTTTCGAGTCTGACATGTGTGTCGGAGCTATATCGGTGCCCGTGCCCTTGTCCGATGTGTGTTCAACACTGTATTGCTCCTTAATTAGAAGTGCATCTACATCACAGTAAATGCCTCTTGCGCCTAAAGTTGGATGTCGAAAAACAAGGCAAATTCAGATGTCTGCACTGCAAAGAAAATTTGGTTTTGTTGAGATACAACCACATATAACTAGCTTGCTTCTCAGTATACATTTTCAAGAAGTTTAGCATTCCTGATATATCGAGGACAACTTAGAAGACCTCATATGAGACACAAAACGTAGAAGTGGAAAGGTAATTGCAACCTCAAGAAGAAAAGAAACTTTAAAGAGAAATTATTCATAGCCGAATCCATCCAAGTGCGTCCAACACAATAATGAACTTCCTCATTAAAAGCAGAGTTCAATCCTTCAATATAACTTTGGTGCATTGACATACCACCCAATTCCTATGTATTTACATATCTAACCACTAAGCCCAAATCTTTCATATAACATAAAAAATGCACCATTTTATCTTTTAAAAAGTGAAATAAATTTTTTCATGCATAAATAAGGTGGCACATATATAAAAATTGAAGTTTAGAAGTTAGATATGTAAATACATATGAAATTGAGTGGCATGTATATAAGTATTCCTATAACTTTAAGCTATACGATAGCATAAGAATGGACTCTCGAGTTTCAAGTAATATAAAAGCATAATTTCACATCAAGCTATAAAGTGACTTGTTTCTTCTTTGGATCACCGCAAGAGCAGGCTAGGTTAGTATCGTTGTTAACAATCCTTATGAATTAAGTTCCAACCCCTTGATGAGCCACATTGTCGCTTATTTCCAATGGTTTAATTAGAGATAATATGACTTCATCTCCAACCCACAATATCTAAAGTATACAATCTCTTTATTCAATAGTTATTTCATTATTGTTATGCCTTAAATAATGTACTTACATTTTCCATCCATAAAGAAAGGAATTCCATAAAGCTTGAACAAAAGAGGAACCACTTAATTTAGGGAATTCAAGAAAGCGGAAAGGCAAACATATCAGACAAATTAAATTTTAATAAAAGTAACATCTTAGACATGCACATATGAAAACCTATTAATATTAAAAACTCTATTAAATTAAAAAAAAATTAAGTAAAGCAACTAAAAAGAAAATATAAATTCATCTTTCATGTTGTTCATCTCAACAGACACATTTGCATTTTTTATAACTATTGACTTGGAGCTTTGCATCGATTTTTACTTAAGTTGAAAAAAAAAAATTTACTCTGATAAATCATTCGGCTGATATTTGAAGCAAATCTGTGCATATTTGTTGTACTTCTTGTAGAAAAGTTCAAGAAACATTACAGGCAAGCATGCCTTGCTAGTGCACAAAATAGATTTGATATCCATCATTAGTAGTACAATTTCAACACTAATTATAACATTCAGCACAAGAATAACATTATAAATTGGAACTGTACACATGATGTTAATATGAATCCCAGAGAAAATTAAAAGAAAAAAAATCCAATAAATTGGTTAATGGTTCATTAGATAATTCAAGTTATACAACTTAGAAAACTAAACTAGTACCAAAACATTTTAGGATTTATAACTTGCAATATTTGTCTCAATTCTTAGTGTAATTTTACATGGTTTTTTTTTTAAGTATATGATTACTTAAGACATATAAGAAACTTTTAGGATTAAGATAAATCAATACCTTATCACCAGATTTGAATTCACATTCTCTAATTAAAATTTGTAGTAGACATATAATTGTAATAGGTAATAGCTTCATATGATACTTTCATGACATGCACGAAATCTCTTTAACGAAAAATAATCAGATCGTTTTAAGACTATTTGTGAAGAATTATGTATCCGCAGATTCAATAAGATAAATAAAATTTTAATTTTTATATTTAATGAAAGGCAATTGCCCCTAAAAAAATCTCTTCATATGTTTATGCAATCTTAGTTTCTCTATAAGGTTCTTTCTATATATTTATGAATAACATAACCAAAAATTAAAAAACATTGGCATTCATCTCACTATTCATCATAAGATAATATCAACAGAAAGTGTATCAGGAATTAAATCAGAGTTTCCTCAACTGCCTCACAAATTTTAGTCGTTATAAGTTGAAGAAAATTTTCCATATGTTGTCCAGACGCAGCTCTGAGTGTGGACTCCAGTAATATGCCGTCATGTGTACTGTATCGGGATCACCTAAAAAAATATTAAAGTAGAACTGTTGAGNACCAATGACCTCCGCGATGTAGCACACGTGGCGGCATATTACTGGAGTCCGCACACAGAGCTGCGTCCGGACTCCGTATTAAAAAATTTCTCTATAAGTTGTTGGTTTTCACAAGTAGAGATAGATTTACATTAATGAAGGCTTTCTTTCAAAAACAAATCCATATTCAATTTCAGATTATTTTATAATATTTGCTAAACTTTAGGCTTAGATTCATGAGTATGTTCTATTGTAGAGTTTACTGTAGATTCAATTTTAAGCTACACAACTCATGAATTTACATATCTAACACCCAAAAATTGATATTTACACTCACAACACTCTAGCTTCATAAACTTGGCACGGAAATGTGTCTCTCACTTTTAAAAAGATAGTGATGGAGGTATTTTTGACGTGATGCTAAAAATATGAGTGTTACCCATGTAAATATGAATGTTTGAGTGTTGGATATGTAAATACATCAAAATTGTGTGGTATGTATGAATTTGCCCCTTTATGTTTTCAACTGTAGACTTTCAGCTTTGCATCAAAAGATCGTCTTTGCACGAGAAACAAAAATTTCTATATTTCATCAACTAAAAAACGGAAAAAAAACATTTTTTTCACTCAATTCCTTACCAACCAAAATAATTGGTAAAATTAATTTCAATTCAATCCATCTAACATTTCTAATTTCTTCTTCATTTCCTTATTTTCAACTCCTAAAAACTAGAAACTGTCAAGAAAACCACAAGGAATGATTTCACATAGAAACATACAACAGAGCCGTAATAAACAAAAATTCAACCCAATTTCAACAAATTCCATAACTCAACCAAGGATCATCGCAAGAATAAACCCTAAAACTGCTCCAAATCTGCATTTCAACCATCAATCCAACGACCATTCTAGTAAACGCAGTGTCTTTCCAGCAATTAAGACTGAATGGAAAAGAAGGGTGGAACGATCCTCTTTCCAACAAGTAATGATTTACATGGTTAGCTCGGGATGCATCAATACCTTGGCAGCTTCAAAGATCTCTTCGGACTTCTGCAGATTTAATCTCTTCCTTTCAACAGAGACGGCGCTTCTAACGACAGTGGAGATCCGGCGAGGCGGCGGAGCAGAAAGCTTTGAGGACGGAGGTAAGGAGATGCTCGAACTCCAGCAGAGACCAGCACCCGAGACACTCGCCATTTCTTNTGACAGAGGAGGTCCGGCGAGGAAGCGGAGCAGAGGGCTTTGAGGACGGAGGTAAGGAGATGTTCGAACTCCAGCAGAGACCAGCACCCGAGACACTCGCCATTTCTTCCTCAAGCTCGCTCGCGAGCGAGGCTCCAATGTAGANAATCTTAAAGAAATTCAACTAATTAAGAGATGCAAAAGTATGGTATGGGATAGCCCACACAAGGAAGATCAAATGCTCATCATCTGAGGATCAAATACTTGATCGATTAAGTACAAATTCTTTTGAGTCAGTACCTGAAGCTGTTCAAATGAAGGTCATCCGAGCCAAAAACCAAGATCTATTGGGGCCAAGAGAAGGCATTAGCTCAATTCTCGTTCCAATGTAGGAGTCTCAAAAACTAAGATCTATTAAGCTCATGTTTACGCTCTATTCTTTGGATACGATTCACATTACAGATTCAAATTTAACAAACTAAAAAGTGGGATAAAAGTGAAAAAAAAAATTAACTCTTAGCTATGTGATAGGCAAAATATATAAAAATTATGATATGTATGCAGACTTCAAAAAAATAATGATAAAATTTTTATAGCATAATTTTTAAATATTTATATATCAAATGCCTAAATATTGATTTTTTTTTTTATTTACAAGATTCTAATATTTAAAATGACAATAAAACTATCATCATTGTTAACTATTAATAATAAAAATATGTTTTTGCATGTATAAATAAAATATTATAATTATAAAAAAATATTATTTATGTATAAATATATAAATACATAGAAATTGNCGTTTTAAGACTATTTGTGAAGAATTATGTATCCGCAGATTCAATAAGATAAATAAAATTTTAATTTTTATATTTAATGAAAGGCAATTGCCCCTAAAAAAATCTCTTCATATGTTTATGCAATCTTAGTTTCTCTATAAGGTTCTTTCTATATATTTATGAATAACATAACCAAAAATTAAAAAACATTGGCATTCATCTCACTATTCATCATAAGATAATATCAACAGAAAGTGTATCAGGAATTAAATCAGAGTTTCCTCAACTGCCTCACAAATTTTAGTCGTTATAAGTTGAAGAAAATTTTCCATATGTTGTCCAGACGCAGCTCTGAGTGTGGACTCCAGTAATATGCCGTCATGTGTACTGTATCGGGATCACCTAAAAAAATATTAAAGTAGAACTGTTGAGGTTATTGGAGTGGAACTGCAGATGTTATTGGAAGAGTTATTGAGGTATTAACTCAAATAACGCCGCAATAACCCCTAAAAAAACCCCACAATAACCCTCCAATAACCCTCGCGATAACCCCCAATAACCTTCGCGGTTCCATTTCAATAACCCCTTGCAATAACCCCCACAATAACCTCCACAATAAACCCCCCAATAACCTTCGCGGTTCTACTTCANAATTGTCTTAGCATTAAATGGAACTTCAGCACACGCTCAGATAGAAGAAGGTAACAAGTAATGACACTATAAATTTTTACATGAAAAACCTGGAAAGAGAAAAAAACAACGAGGTCTTGCCCAGTTTAACTATTCCACCATGAGTTGGTGATTACAAATGAATTCTCTTGTCCCACATGCTGAAATGGCTTATGCAGTTTCTCAGGTTACAATGTCTTTGTGTAGGACTTGTTGCCCCAAGTTAGGAAGCATGCAACGGCGGATGGAACTGCCTACGACGGTAGGAAACTGTGGTGAAGACAGACAGAAGAGGCGACTGCGAAGGGCAGTCTGAGGTCGCGGCAATCGGAGTTTGTCAGAGGCTGCGACAATCGGAGTTGGTCAGACGCTGCGACAATCAGAATTGGTCAGACGCTGCGACAATCAGAGTTGGTCAGCAACAATAACAACGATCGAAGGCTGCCGAGGATGGAAGTGGTGGCAGCAACAATCTAATGAGGCGACGACAACCATATTTGATCAGAGGCAGTGATGACAGGAAGCGACTGTGGTCAAAAGCAGTGATGTATTGAGGCGGCGACAACGACTAGATTCGACGTCGGTCGTATGTGGCAGCGATTGGAAGCACAGGAGATGGTGACTAAAAGTGGCAGTGGCCGAAAACGGCGGCGACCGTAAGTGACAGAGATGGTGGCTTAAAGGGGCAACATCATGATCCAGCGATAGCGAGCGGAGTTGATTGAATATGCAACGCAGGATGTAGGGCTACAACTCTCTCTTCTGCAAGCTTTTGACTTGCTCTTAACCCAAGGCCTCGGTCCCCTCTCATTAGGGGGTTAGGGCTCTATGTTCAGAATCCAAGTTGCAAATAAGAAATGAATCCAAACCACTCTTGATCGGATGACCCAAAAAGATCCCCTTATTTATACGATGTTTGATGAACATCTTATTGTCGTGATGATGTCAGAATTGAGTGATCTTGAGCTTGTTGGATTTGTCTCGCCTAGATGCTCAATTTCACTATAAGCGTGACATATTCAACATCTATTTGACGTTTTAATTATATATGGAAAGCTTCCAATAGTGGTTCAATTTCTTGATTGTGCTTGATTCAACTAAGATTGGACCGATTTTTGTATTATTGGATCCGGCTCGTTGAGCCGGTCAGCTTGAGTGTAAGTTTGCCGAAATCGGAGCTTTGAATGACTTCTAGTCAAAGTTTAAATGTTTCTTGTTAAAACATTTATCTCTAGGTCTGTGTCGTATCGCAAAATTTGTGCTAGATGATATAAATTTGTGATGACATACCAAGCTTATAAATATATACTTATTTTAATTAAATTTCTTGTTTAATCCTTTTTTGTGCACTTATGTAAAAATAGATCAAGAGTTTCACCATAAGTTCTCTCTATATTGAATCACACAACATGCATTGAGTAAAAAGAAAACAAAAGAAAAGAAAACTAATATAACATTATTTTAAAACTATTTATNGATCAAGAGCTTCACCACAAGTTCTCTCTATATTGAATCGCACAACATGCATTGAGTAAAAAGAAAACAAAAGAAAAGAAAACTAATATAACATTATTTTAAAACTATTTATTTTAAGGAAGATTTAGACCTCAATTGAAGGAGAATTTTTTTTCATATGTTGTCCCGCGGAGCACAGTGCGGACAACGGCTGCGATAAACTTTATCGCGATGGATTTTTTTTTCCTACTGCGATGGGAGAATCACAACTGTTGTCTGCACAGGGCTCTTCGTGCGGACAACGTATGAAAAATTTTTCCAATTGAAGAGCGGAGCTTATGGCATTGACGATTCTCGAGTTGCAAGAAGCTCTTTCATTTTGGGTTCATGTGGTGTGATCCTCCTGTTTATTGTTATTAGTGGATGGTGCTTGATGGCTTCATCATCTAATCGTCTTTCTTATAAAAAAATTCTCAAGGTTAATCAAATCCCTGTGAGTAATGATACTGTTATCTTTTTCCTTCTCAATTTAAAGAGCAGATGGTGGGTTCCTCATCTACTGGGCTCTTGAAGAAGGCGGGTAGAACGAATGGTAAAACAATTTTATTTTTTCAAGAAGAGGAAACTAATGTTTTTGTGGAACCTCTTAAGTATACTTGTATTTTGGTTGTGGAGTTGCCTGTCGGAAGCTGTCGACCGCCGGAATCGAAATCTCATCGCCCGATTCGGAAAGACATTTAATTTACATATAAATATAGGTTTAGAAAAATATGAAATCGAACTGATCTCATATCCTTCATAGTTCAAATGAAAGAGCACTACACCTCAAGTTATGTGTCTATCCCGAAAGATAAACACAAGACTTGGGGGTGAGACTCGATCAAATAAACTAAGAAATATATGAAATTTGTTTGGTATGCGAAAACCATTTTTATTTATAAGCCGACAAGTTCCCCTATTTAATACAAAGAATTAAATAGGGTTTTATTAAGCTGGGTTCGGAAAAGCTTTCTATAAGGGCAAGCCCCTATAGTTAATTACATCTTAGATAACTAAAATCACCTAAGAAAACTCCCGATAAAAATCAGGGGATCTTATCTTCAAAGAGGCCAAGAGAATATGACTTTTCAACTAAATCGGACAAAGATGTGTGAAAGAGGAATGACTCAAATTTAGAACATTTTATTTTGGAATCCAAAGGAGAAAGAACTAGGAGATGTCATAGATCCTGAGTAGAACCTCGATGACTTCCTAAACTATCTTACTGTTTGGCTTTCATTTTGGAGATTAGAATTATTGAGTGTTTCATCCTGCCAATTTTATTAATTAGGGCTTACATTTGTGTAAAAAGATCACACGAATAGCATGTATGATGTGAGGATTTAGGTCGTAACGAACGACAACCTCGGAATCCTAAAGCGAGTTAGGGCTTATATTGTATAGCAGAACCATACAAAGACCTAAAGATAAGTGCGGATTTATGTTGCATAAGCAAACAACCTCAAAATCCTATGGATTTGTTTTTAAATTCTAAATAGAAGATATGTTGTTGTGGATCCTCTTGCTGTAGAATGCTGCCCATAGAAATGCTCTAAGTTCCTCGATGAAGTAGCAGGTTTTAGTTTTATAAATGTCAATTGAGGAGATGAGAGAAATATCATGTTCTAGAAGTCAAATTTTCTAGTGTGTCAGGTCATGATGTCAAATCAATTATTTTCTAAGGTTATGGTTATTTAAATGCTATGAGGCATATTAAAGTTGATTAGAGTGACACCGGTTAGGATCCCATAGCTCTCTCGTTCTGGCACCAATATTTTCTTTCAGATTCACTTAGTCCAAATGAATTTACTAAACTCAACTTAATGAGTTCCATTGGATTCACTTAGTCCAAATGAATTTACTAAACTCAACTTAATGAGTTCCATACTTTCATTTAGTCGTGAGAAATCTCGTTAGCAACCGTAGGTTACCTCCTCCGAGGGATTCCCGATCATCCGATAGAGACGTTTTAATTAGTTGCAATTTTGGTTTTTTGTGATGTTTGTGATTAAATTTTGAGTTGCTCGTATTTTGAATGTTGTGGTGGCAAATTTTTTCTTGTTTGATTTTTAGTTTTGGTTTTGGTTTTACGACTATCCTAACAGTTTTGGTTTTCATGCAGAGTGACATCGTTGTTTAACATGCAAGCTCGAGGCAAGAAGTACAAAAAGGTAAATGCAATAATTTAAAAGCTTACTTGTCGATTCTTCTCGTTCCTCCACCTGAAAGGTTAATACTTGCAAAGCATGTATATAAATTTCCAGGGAATTTAAATTGCAGGAGAGAGGTTTAGCTACCAAACCCAAAGTTATGACTTTATTGAATTTCAGAAAATCCTAGTGGATAGTTTTAGAACAAAAATATGGCAAGTCCAATTTTCCCTTCAGAATGTCCAATATATTTCAAAAATGCTCGAGACATGACCTTGAGCCATTATGAAGATCTCTTGAAATATTTCGAGTTCATTTTGAACTTATCATATTGTTTCATTAATCATCTGAGGTTGAAGTGTAACCACCCCGTTGCTGAGTGAAACTAGACAGTTTAATTATCCCGAGAATAAGATACTCAATTAATTAATTGATGTTTCGTTTAAAGGTTATGTGAGTGGGTGCCCCTAAGGCAAGTTTAAGTCATGTAAGATTGTGGTGCCTGCAATTAAGATCAGGCTTGTAGTGTTTAAAGATGTTAATTTCCATTCATGTTATCTTCATGATCAAATGAGTGTAGACATCGAGCTTATGTCACTACTAAGCCTTTAATAATCATGATAGGTGGAATAATGATTATCAAAATTTTGATTTAAGTGATGTGTCATCTTATTGAAAGATCACATCATCATCAATCTTAGGCTTAAGATAAGTACATTATCATTTTTTTTTTATCTTAAGCCCATCACTTAAGAATCATTTGATCTTAGTTGAATTCCGAGTCATGAAGGTTATGAGAATTATGATCTTGTTAAGGTTGTGCAAAGGTGGTGAGTGAGTTTCTACCTTTTAATCTCATTGTATTTTAATCATCCAATCATATTTATTAAGATCAAAATTTCCTATTTTTTCCCCTTAGTTAATCCTAAATTTTGATTCAGAACCAATCTATTTTGACCTTGGGGTACTTCACCTCATAAGTCATTAAACACAACTCAAATGACTTGAGCATTCAGAGCGACATATCCATGAGTTAATTGAAACATCAGAGGAGGACAATGTGGTTTTTCTTTGTGTTGTTTCTAAATTCAAGAAATAGAGTTTTCAAAATTGATTTATTTAACTATCCAAAATAAAGTTTTTATTTATGAGAAAATTATTAATGGTTCCCTTAGGTCAGAGAAACACTTAGGCAAAATTTCATGATTTTTTGTATTAAATTCATTATTATTATTTAGTTTTGGATCAATTTCAACGAGTTAATTAAACAAAAAAAATTGTTTTAATTATCAAAATTATTTTTATATTTTTATTAGACTTCTCTGGGTTCAGAAAACTCATAGAATCAATTTTTGTATTTTTATGATTATTTATTTATTTATTATAATTATTTTAAAGAGAAAATAAGGAAAATTCATTTTTAAGCTTTTAAAATTTATTTTTAACTTAGAATAAATTGGAAAAATGTCCTAATGAATTCTAAGTGACCAGGAAAAATTTGTAAACATTTTGAACTATTTTTTATATTTTTTTTTAAATTTTGATTATTTTAATTATTTTTAATTCAAAATAAACTTTGAAAATGACATATTTTCACAGAAATAGTTTTTATTTTTACTAAATGCACCTGATCACAAGGAACTCAAAAAACTATTTTTCATGATTTTTCTAAGCTTATTTAATTTATCATAATTATTTTTGTACAGAAAATACAAAGTTTCTTTAAAAATCAATTTTAATACTTAAACTAAGACAAATAATTTTTAAATTTTTACAGTAAGTAAATATGATTTTAATGCACAATGTGAAATTGATTTTGTCAATTTTTGATAAGTATATAATTTAGATAAATTAACACAAGATACGTATAAAAATTATTTCAGCCATCATGGTATTTTTCTAAGCTTCTCTGACCATAGGAAACCTACTAAAATGATTCCTATAATTTGCCAAGTGGTCTTTTAATATTTATAATTAAAATGGCCAAAATGACTACCTTAGCTTGAAAATTAAGGTTAGAAGTATAGAGATGTCCTCTGACCTTGGAAAAATTAGAAGACATAGTATATGTCATGAGGAACAAAACCTCAAAATTTCAAGCCATGGTGAGCAATGTTTGATTATAATAAATTAAAATACTCCATAAGGTATTTAATTCATTAAAAATCAGGGAATGAGAAAATAATTTTTATTTTTAGTCCACATCATTCTCCTCTGTTCACTGAGCAAGAGAGTATTTTTTTTTATTTTTACGATTTTTCTAGAGAAAGATATGGATTTTTGAAGTTCAGACATTTAAAATAATTAAAAAATTTCATATTTTTCTACTTATCCACGCGACGACAACTCATCCAACGGCGGCTCCGAATTTACACTCGGTGTGCTCCCATTCATTGTGCTTTCCCCTAGGCATGTCATGCAGCACGTGATTCGCACACCAAGTGTCTGTCCGACTCGATCTCCTCTATCCATTGGATACACGTGCGATTGGAAGGCATCTGTTCATCGTCCCCAAGTGACCTAACCCGTAAGTCGTTCGCACTAAAACCTTATGATCTCTGTCAAGATTCAACCAAATCACATGGGGTTTGTTTCTAGACCTTCATCTACTCAAGACGAACACATCTATACGGTTAATCAAGTATGAAATCAAGCCATTACACATGGAGAGTTAAAATAAGTGCGGGTTAGGGTTAGAGTTCAATACCTTTGTCTGAGAGGGGAGACCTCAATCAGATGGTTGTGGTAGCTTTGATTGAGTCTAATGAACCTCCAGATGAAGTCCCAAGCTCTGGTGAATTGTTTATGTATGATTTCGACCAAGGTGGATTTCAGGTGTTGGTCTAGATCTATCCTAGAGGCTATTTCAGAGGGGGGCTTTGATGGGGAATCAACTTCTCTTGCTCTAGGGATGGTGTGTGCACAATTAATTTGAGTTTGGTGGACTGTGGAGAGATGTCCTGATCTAAGATGAAAATTTGAGCTCAAAATTGGGCTCTCATAGTGGGAATCAGAGGGGGAAGATGGTTGGATTGAGCTTAGGGATGCTTGGAGAGTCTCTGGTGAGATTTTGACAAAGTTTCCCAAAGGAATTTGAACACATCTCCTTTGTCCATGGAGGGGGCTGATTAAATAGAAGGGTTTGGGCTGGCCACGAGGGTCAATTGATGGGTGCAAAGAGCTGCTTAGGTGGAGGGTTGAGGAGCTCTGAAGAGAAATTATGATGAGCTGGACACTCGGGTTGAAATTGGGTTTGATTTAGGGGTGGTGGCTCACGGTTTTGGCATTTTCTGGCAAGTAGGGTGGCTGGCCAGAGCCAGGGCTGTGGTCAGGTGGTCAGGTGGTCAAGTGAGCCAGGGAGAGGGTTAATTATGATTTACCCCTAACGGTTAGTGATGATGGAAGAGATTTCTTGGTTAAGGCCCAAAAATGGGATGAAATCCCTTAATTTAGGGACCCATTGATCCATAGCTCATTTGGGTGGATTTAGGGTGGTTCAACCTAGTCCAAAGGAGGAGCTTAGTGGTTGTGGGGGTCCTTGGTTGACTAATTTGGTTTGATTAAGTAAATTTAGGTGAAGGGGTTCAATTTGGGTCAAAATGACTATAAGTTGGGTTTGGGTTTGGCTATCCATGGCATTGAGCTCAATTGAGATGATTGTCATGAGGAGTTTAGAAAAGGTTTGGAGTGATTTTGAATTGGTTTGGAGGTTCAATTTGGAGGATTTTGGGCATTTAGTCAATTTGGAGGTGTTGGGCTAGACTTGGGGTTTAGATTAGGCTAAGGTTGGGTTAGGTCAAAATTGATGGTTCAAAATGGTCTAGAGAAATGTCATAAAGAGTTTTCAACATAAATTGGGTGTCAATTTTTTGGGTTAGGGCATTCAATTTGGTGGAATTTGGAGACATAGCCAATTTGGGGCAAATTTGGGGATTTTGAATGTGGGTTGAAATTGAGTGAAATTGAGGCTTGACCAAGGCCAAATGAAGGTCTAATTTGATGTGTAGGATTTTTAGGAAGAGTTTAGGATTCAAATTGGGGCAATTGAGTGGATCATATGGTTCAATTATGTTAGATTAAGTCCTAGAGTCAAAATTGGGGGGTTTAATTTGGATCAAAATTGAGCTCAAAGAATGGGTCATATAGGCTTGGATTTGGTTATCATTGATCATATGAAAGATGAATTTGAGTTTAGAAATGAAATTGTGGAGGATTGAGGCCAAATTGATGGGTATGTGAGGTGAATTTGGAGAAATTGGGCCCTTAAAACAATTTGGGGTTTTTTGGTCAAAGTGATCAAATTGGTCAAATTGGGTTAAATTAAATGGTCCAAATTGGTTTTGAGGACATTTGAAATGATTTTTGAGGGTTTTGGGAAAGTTTGGGCTAGCAAGGGTATTTTTGTAATTTTGGTAAATTTGAGGGTAATTTGGTAATTTTGGAATTTTTAGGATGTTTTGGCCAATTTGGGTAGTTTCAAATTGTCTGAGATGATTTTTGAATAAGTTTGGGTATTTTGGATGAATTTGGGAATTTTGGTCAAATTTGGGGTTTGGGGATGTTTAGGTAATTTCAGTGGATTTGGGGGCAAAAGGCCAAGTTGTATATTTTGGTAGAATTGGGGTGAAAAACACCTTATATGAGCTATGGACCAATGAAAATGAAATCCTTATTTGGGTCCTCTATGTACTGGTCTTAGCTAAACCCTAGTCTAGGGCTAGTGGGTCTAGGAGACCATCTACATGAGTTTCCCAAAAGGTCAATGGATCAAAGTTAACAAATCTGGGTTTTAGGGTTGTGAGTGAAAGTAGGTGCAAGTGAGTGCAAGTGAGTGAACTAGCTCCAGACCAACACCCAGGGCCAACCTTAAGGCCAAGCAGTCCTATGGGGACTCCCCTTGAGTTTCCTCTATAGTGGCCCCACCTACTAAGTGCTAGAGGTTAGGACCGGTATATGGAACTTCAAGTTGAGCACAAAAGAGTTCAGAGTTTCTAAAGGTGATGGTTCCTTTTCTAGTTTTTTAGGGATAGTCAACAGGAAAATCTTATGGCTAGACCTTAGACTACTAAAGAAGGAAAAACTAAACATCAACCAAAAGTGAGGTCAACAATACTTTAGTGGGGAAATTTACTTTTGCTCATTCTAGAAAGGAAGTTATCTTGAAATTCTTTGTGGATTTGAAATTGCATGGACATTAAAATATTGGGCTAATAATGGGAGGCATTTGATTTTTATTTAGAAAAACAAATCGACTATACTTCTATTTTCTTTAGGAATGTTATGTTAATTGAAAAAGTTAATGTGAAAATATTGAAATGGACTAAATATTTCAACCTAAATAAGAGCCACCTATTGTACCTATATGGTTTCAGTTACATTTATTTAATATGGAAGTGTTATATCCTTTGAAGATAGATCAGGCCACATTTAATTGCACAAGACCCTTTGTAGCTAGTGTTATAGTGGAGAGAGATGTTAAATTATCGTTTAGTGACTCTATATAAATAAGGAATTCAACTTCTAGTTATTGGTAGAATGTTGAAATGGAACTTATTGCTCCATATTGTAATAAATAAAGAATTTTTGGGCTTAATCAGACTGATTGCTATGTTTCACGTCCTGAGCTTAGGAAATTCAAAGGTTATAATAATATAGGGAGGAAAACTATTAATATGGAAGAAGAAAGGAAGGTTGGTGAAGGTTTTTTCTCTAATCATAAAGAGCAAGAGAATGCGGTTTTAAATATAGAAATTTATGGAGATAGAGTAGATCAAAAGGAAGCGATTCAATTAGAAAAAAAATCTGGTGTAGTTGAGGTGGCATGTGTTTTTTATCATGCTATGAAAGGTGGTATTATTGTAAATTTTCCTCAACCTAAGTGTGAGGGTTCATGAGAAACCTCAGAATTTGTAAAGGTTGAAAAAAGGTGAAATAAGAGATGAGCATTATCTCAGTTGTAGTAAAAGTTATGAGGTGAATAAAAATGATGAGTCTAATATAGATAATAGTGCGAATAATTTGGCTCTGTCGAGAGCTGAATTGGAGGAAGAATGGTTGGTTCAAAAAGACAGGAAAAAGAAAATTAAAGGAATAAGAGAACTCAATACATGATAGTGGAGTATGGGATGATTTAGGTGGACATCTTTCTTTACTCTCTAGTAGTACTAGAGGGTTTAAATTAGGCAATGATGTTTAATTTTCCTATTTGAAATATTTTAGGTGTTGCCAATGCCAATGCTTTTAACAAATTGAGAAATATGATCATATTCTTGAACCTCTTGTGATTGTTTAGAATAATGATAAGTATTTGATAAGAATTGGGAATTGTAAGTTATTTGCTAATGCCAATAAAAAAAATTGGTTTTTGTGCAAGAGCTCTATTCACGTGACTGCAGTGGCGGATCATCCTTAGTTTATTCATATCAAAGTTAATTGAGTTAATTGTTCTTTTCTTGTTATTATCGTGAATGCATGTTGCAATAGACCTACTAGATTGGAGTTGTGGAATCAATTGTTATTGTTGAAATCTAGTTTTAATGAGTCATGGGTGGTTGTCGTTGATTCTAATATGATAACTTTTGCTATTGAGAAAAATGGGGGTTGTTGCCTAACTTAAATTTAGTTGTTGAATTTTCTGGTGTTCTTTTAGATGCAGGTCATTTTGACTTTTGTTATATGGGCAGTCCATTTACCTGGTTCAGAGGCAATGTTTCTGAAAGATTGGATAGATTTGTTTCAAACAGATTGTGGGGTGGATTGTTTTCCTATCACTAGTATTCACGATCTGGTTAGTACTGGTTTTGATCTTGCTCTTCTCTCGCTATGTAAATGTTAGTAAAAAAACCTTGGGCTAGTCCATTCAATTTCCTTAATATGTGGATTCTACATCCTCTCTTTAAATTGTTTGTGATTAATAATTGGAAAATTGATTATGGTGGTAATTATAGGTACAAACTATGGTATTTGCATAAGAACTTGACTATTAAGCTTAAGAGTTGGAATTAGGATGTGTTTGGAAATCTTCACACTATCTTTCATAATGCTAAAAATAATGTTAAAAGATTGGAAGAGGAATTTAGTAATGATATGATTAATTTGAACACTTTATTAGCAATGTAAGATGAGTTGAATAATGTAATTGCTATGGAAGAGTCCTTTTTAAGTTAGAAAGTCGTGGAGAGTTAAATGGTTGATGAGGATAGAAATACTTTTTATTTTCATGGTTTATTAAGAAAATAAGGATGACTATTTTGATTAGTAAAGTCAAATAGTTAGATGGGACTTCTATTCATATGATTGAGCAAATAGAGGAAGATGGCATCAATTTTTTTCTCTAACAGCTCAGAAGTAATAATAATGAGTTGGCTGAGATTAATAGTGATAACTTTAGAGATAATCACAATTATATTGGTAATATTATTCTCTCCTTGGATTTTATATAAGAAGAGATTAGGGTTGCTCTTGATAACATGGAAAACAGTAAAATTATTCAGCCTAATGATTATTCTGCTGCCTTTTATGAAAATTGTTAGGATGTGGTGTGACCGACAACTTTATATATGCTTAAAAATATAAGATAAATATGGACGTAATAAATATTCAATAATTGTAAAGTCACATTTATCAACGCAAGTATACGTATCGCTCAAATAATATAGGGCTCTAATGGAGTCCTAGATATCAATCCCACAGGGAGTGGTTTAGAACTGCGAACTAAGATTTTAGAAAAGCAATACTTTATTCGCAACAACGAAGTTCAATTTGCTTATCTGTCACTAATAGGCAATTGAAATAAATATATAATTTAAATAACTAATAAATAACTAATGATACTGATGAGGGTTTAAATGTGATATTCAATATATAAGAAAACATTTTTCTCCTTGTCAAGAAATTATAGTGAATGGATAAAGTGAATTGGTTCAAATTATATTGTGCCCACCTTGTCAAGAAATTATAGTGAATGGATAAAGTGAATCAGTTCAAATTATATTGTGCCAAATGATATATAAGAAAGCATCCTTCTCTTTGTCAAGAAATTATAGTGAATGGATAAAATGAATTAGTTCAATTTATATTATTGTCAAGAAATTATAGTGAATGGATAAAATGAATTAGTTCAATTTATATTGTGCCAATAGTTTCTCCCTGTCAAGAAATTATAGTGAATGGATAAAGTGAATTGGTTCAAATTATATTGTGCCAAATAGGCACCTATTCTTTACCCTTTGGTCCTGACATAAAGAACATTGACTAATCCTACGCTTGTTTACTGGCCTATTCTTTACACTTTGGTCTAGGCATAAAGAACGTTAACTAATCCTACGCTTGTTTACTGAGTCTGCGGCTAGGCTGGGAGGATACCGGCTCTCACTTCAGAGCTTCCACGTTCCCCTCGCCTGAGGGCTAACATCTACACNTTCAGATCTCATGGGAAAAACACAATAAAACTCGGAATTCATATATAAAATCAAAGTCATACAAACTACAACAAGTAACTTATCGTAATTTTTCCCCAAGAATACTCCTCGAAGTTCCTTTGAATCTCTTACTTTCCTTACAGCACACAGAATTCCTCTTCGAAGTAGCAATGAGGAAGAAATCTCTCACTTTCCCTCCACTCATATAATCTCTTGAAGAATTCCTCACACTTTTTACACTCTAAATGGAACCTTTCTAACCTCCAGGAACTCTAGACTCTCTTCCAAACCCCTCAATTTTCGGCCAAAATCTTCTTTTAAAGTTGTGGATGAGCTTTCCCAAGAGTTGCCTAAGCCAGGCTCTCTTCAATTTTCGGCCAAAATCTTCTTTTAAAGTTGTGGATGAGCTTTCCCAAGAGTTGCCTAAGTTCCCTTCAAAATTTGGTCTTATCCAAAGCTTGAGTAGGCATAACCGCCGAGCTCGCCGTCAGCGTCCTCGAGGGCGTCGTCGGCGTACTTCTGGAGAATTTTGTCTTGTAGCCTCGGGAAAAACTCGTCGATGGCGTCGTCGGCGCCCTTTGTTCAAATCTCTACATTTTGGTCCTTTTTGCTTCAAATTCTTTCCTTTTTGCATCTTTTTGCTCCATTGACCCTAATTCATCATTCCTGTAACAAAACATCAAAAATATCTTTCTTTAAAGTGCAATATCATTAAAAATAGTATAAAATAGGTATGAAAATCTCAACATATTTTTCTTTGATCATAGTGAAAGGAGGTGTTATTGTTGTTATTCAAGATCTCTTGAAAAGCATTGATTTACCTAGGCATTTTAAATCTGCTAATCTTGTTTTAATTCCTAAAAGTATAGAAATTTGTAGTTGGGAAGCTTATAGGCCTAACAGTTTGAATACTGCGAACTCCAAAATTATTTCTAAAATCATTGTGACAAAAATTCGTAACTTCACCATATCATTTGCAATTAACAAACTGCTCTTATTAAAGGTAGGTATATTTGTGATAATGCTCTGATTGTTCGACTTCTGGTTCTTGATTTGGATTGAAAAGAAGCGATGGTACTGTTATTTTTAAAATGGATATTAAAAAACCTTATGATACTATTAGAAGGAAATTTATCATGGCAGAATCATTGTTATAGAATTAAATAGAGGCACCTAAAAGATAAATAAATTTATTTTTATAAGTAAATTTCAAGATTTCGTGATTTGAGATGTTCATGAAGAAGCAAATTATATGTAACATAAAATAACAAACACTATTAAACAATTGGCAAAAAGTGTACTTGAAGAATTAAAAAGAAAATTTTTTATAAATAAAAAGAGTATATGGGAGATTAAAAATGTGCAAGGAAAGATAAAATATAATAACTTATTTTATAAAAATTTGTTTAAATGTAAAAGCTTATAAAACTGGGAAAAAAATAAAATAGTCTGTATGGAGTGTAAGAGAACAATTTATGATGCTGAAAATTTTTATTTTTAATAATCTTTATAATATATTAGATACTAAAGAAAGTAAAAAATATATGTATAAAATAGTCAAGCAAAAAGAAAAGAAAAGTAAATATTTAACTCAAGTAAAGTGTACTAAAGATGAAAATCAAAAGGCATTTTTTTTAGAAAAAAATATTCAACATAAGTGGGTGAGTTATTTTGAAAAAATTTTTTAAGAATTTTTGAAACTACGATCAACTTAGTGATCTTAATATTGTTAATAATAATAATATATTTTATTTTATCGTCGTATTAGTAAATAAGATGTTGAGGAGACTTTAAAGAAAATTAAGAGTGGAAAATCTGTAGAACCTGATAATATCCAATTGAAGTGTGAAATTATTTAAGAGATTTGGGAGTTTCTTGGCACACTAAACTTATTACTATTATTTAAAAAACTAAAAAGGTGCCTAAGGAGTGGAGGAAGAGTCTTTTGGTCCCCATTTTTAAGAATAAAGGGGATGCACAAGAGCTTGTAAATTATAAAGGAATTTAGTTGATGTGTCATACTTTAAAATTATAGGAGAGGGTAATTGAGCATAGTTTAAGACATATTACAAATATTTCTCATAATCAGCTTGGTTTTATGCAGGGCAGGTCTGCTATGGAAGCTAAACATTTATTGAGAAGTTTGATAGAGAACTACAAATGGAATAAAGAGGATTTACATATGATTTTTATTGATTTAGAAGAATCTTATGATAAGGTTCTAAGAAATATCCTTTAGAAAGTTCTAGAGAAGAAAAGTGTTGATATAACTTATATTCAAGTCATTAAAGATATGTTTACTAGAGTTATTACTTGTATTAGAACAGAAGGAGGATTGACCAATTATTCTCTTATTTCAATTGGAATAAAATAGGGATCGACTTTAAGCCCATATCTTTTGCTTTAGTTAACGCTTACAGAAGGATGTACCTTGTTGTATGTTTTTTTGCTGATGTTTCTTGTGGATAAGACTAGAGAAAAGGCTAAGGAAAACTTGAAGTATGGAGGTCTACATTAGAGTCTAAGGGCCTTTATTTGAGTAGAACTAAAACCGAATACATGGGATGTAATTTTAGTAGTAGTAGCTAAAGTGACCGAGTTGTAACTATGAGTGTCACATTATTAGTAGAAGTGAACGCTTTAGATATCTTTGTCTATTGTTCATAGTGATGGTGATATAGAAGAGGATGTTATAAGTAGAATTCAAGTTAGTTGGTCGATGTAGAGGAATGCTTCAGGCCTATAAGTAAAAAGTATTGCTTTGGTAAAAGGAAAATTTTATAAGATGGCTGTGAGATTTGCAATGCTCTATGACACAAAATGTTGGCCTTTAAAAGAGAAGCACAAAATTAAGTTAAGTGTTGTCGAGATGAGAATGTTTAAGTGGATGAGTGGATTTACATTTAAAGACAAAATGTGAAATGGATATATTTGTGATAGGGTTAGTGTAGCTCTCATGGTGGAAAAAATTAGAGAGAGTCATCTTAGATGGTTTGGTCGCATTAAACATCAACCATCTGATGATCTAGTTAAGAGAGTAGATGTTATAGATTTGACTTATGATAAGAAAGGCAAAGGTAAACCTAGAAAGACTTGGGTATATTGTATAAAAAATGATCTTAACTTATTAGAATTAAATGAAAATATTATATTAAGTAGGATGCAATGGAAAAAAAGGATTCATGTTGTCGACCCCACTTAGTGGAATAAAGGCTTGTTGTTGTTGGTGGTGGTGTTGTTTTTAGTGTTGAAAGCTTGTGGTTTCAATATTGCTTCATACAGTCTTATAAGTAGGATTATGGATAACAATTTTTATTCCATTTTGTTAAATGGGAACATATGTGATCACTTCAAAGCTACTAGAAGGATTAAATTGGGAGACCCTTTATCTCCAACTATGTTCACTATTACATTTGATTATCTTTTTAGATGTTTAAATTTCATGTTCAACAATTATCATAGTATGAATTTTTCTGACAAAGGTAATTATGAAATTTCTCACCTTGCCTATGCTGATGATATGTTGTTTTTACTGATGCTTATAAAAGATCCAATAAATGGTTATGAAATTGTTTAGATCATTTTCAAGAGGCTTCTGGGCTTAAATTCAATGGTTCTAAATGCAACTTTTATTGTGCTAAATCTATTTCTCAAGGTAAAAAGAACTGGATTCAAGATTACACTAATTAAGCTAAAGGTGAACTTCCTAAGCCTTATTTGGGTTATCTCGAGTATAAAGGTAATAGAAGAAGTCATTAGTTTGGAATCTAATTGATAAGATCAATAATCGTATTTGTCATGGGAAAAAAACTTTTTTATCCTTTGGGGGTAAAAATGCTCTGTTGAAAAGTATTCTTACATATATTTCTTTATATACTATGCAAATTATGAAATCCCCTACTAATATTTGTAAAAGGTTGGAGAATACCTTAAATACGTTCTTTTTGGGTTGGTAAAGATCATAAGATTCATTGGATGAGTTGGTTTAAACTTTGCAAACCTGTTAATGATTGTAGTTTGGGTTTCCTAAGTATTAAATATACTATGAAAGTTAATTTTATGAAGGTTTGGTTATAGTGTAGAGCTGGTAATTCTCTTTGGGAATTGATGATGAATGCTAATTACTGTGTTGATATTCATCCCCTTGTTGTTACTGCTAATCTTAAAGATTTTATAACTTGGAAAGAAATTATTAAAGTATATAAGGAAACTGAGGAATTGATTTGTTGGGATGTTGGTGAAGGTAAACACAGTTTTCTGTATGATGATTGGTTGGATAATGGTGCTCTTACTGATCATTGTGGGGGCCCTTTCAATATTTAATTTGTTGTTGCTGATTGCTAGAAGGATTATTCATGGGATGTTGAAATGTTGTTAAATAATGTAAACTTGATATATACTTATATTATTGTCAATGTTTCCGTTCTATATGACAATCATGATAAAACAAGAATCAAAGAATTTTTGGGAGATTTACGTCTCTAAAACTAAAGCTAATTCTTTTAAAAATTTTCTGGAATAAGATTTGAAATGAGTTTGAATTTTTTTGTTTAAAACTTCTCAATCTTTTTTCAGTTGTAGGTTATTNAATTTAAATAGTTACAAAAATATAATTACCTAAATTAAATTCACTACATGAAATCATATAAATATTTTTTAAAAATATTGAAATAGAGGACATTTAATAGTTAATATTTTTCTTCCCTCCCCCAAACTTAAATTTTTAAATATGAAATAATATAGGTGGAAAGAAAAATTATAAATATAAATCATACCTCAGTATTGTAGGCATTTTCATCATTCTGAAATTTTTGCAGGCTTTCTCAACATTTCTACTTCACCTGGTGTATAATATTAGGAGCTTTCTACACATATAAATCATTAAAGAAATTTTTGGGTAATGAAATTTTGAAATAAGTATATAAGCACAACATTTCCTAAGGTAATGAAATTTTGAAATAAGTATAAAACTAAAACATTAAATAAGCACAACATTTCCTAACTCACAATACTAAACAATTAAAATTAAAATGCAGAATAAAAATCACATTACAATCCACAATTCTACTCAATATCTATTGAACTACACATGCAATTTAACCTACCACTTAACTTTATAGCAACAATTAAAAATCATCCAAATACAAAGAAATAAAAAATAAAAGTCCAAATACATAAACATTCATTTCTATTACAAACAAAATCACAGAAATAAAAGTACAAATATAAGTACATCAATTTCATTCAATATCAAAATCCCAAGCTATATCTTCATCTCCTTGATCAGCAGTTGGATTGGGTTGATACTGAGTATATCAGGGGCACTCAGGAAACGTAATATCAGGCTCACCTCTGTAGTGTCGGCATAAGCTTCATAATAGGCTACCTCAAAATTTAAATGTCTCTGAAGGTACTCACTATCATAGTCGTGTCGACGTTCTAAACCTCCAATCCTTTCATTTATTAATTCTATGTTCTTCTGCTGCAAGGTCAACTCATTCATCAAATCAGAGAGGGTAGGGGAACTAGAAGGTGGAAGGTCATAACTTGTAGAGGGGACATCTCTACTAGTAGAAGGTTCTTCACTCCTTCCAGTTCTCCATTTCTCATGGGATTCATAAGTCTTCAAATTAACTTTACTAATTGGTTTCATAGGGTTAACCCATTCTTCATCTCCAAATTCTACTCCAAAAAGTTTGCAAATTGTATAAATAAGTCCAGGATGTCCTAGAGCTCCACTAGTCTCACTCATCGCCGTAGTCAATATATTCTTAAGAATTAGTCTCCCCACATTTATAGTTATACTATTATGAATACATAAATTCAGAATAGCTCTATCTCTAGTTACCTCACTATGGTGATAGGTCGGTAACATAGTAGAGAAAATGAAATAGTGTCACGCCTTAGAGGTGGCATTCAACATGGAAGCAACAAAATTTACTCGTTCTCGCTGCTTTATCTTCCATGAAATAGTGTCACGCCTTAGAGGTGACATTCAGCATGGAAGCAGAAAATTTTACCCATTCTCGCTACTTTATCCTCCATGTTCCTTTCCCATTAGTGAGAAAGTTGATCACATCATTGAGTGGGCCTTCCATTGTACTAAAGGATTCATATTGGCAGTTATAAGAGTCTGGGACTTCGTAAAAAGTGTTGATGGGAGCGACAGTAAACTCAATAGGGAATCCCCACACTTGAACAATTTTGTCATCAGAATAAATCACATTGGCGTATAACTCCTTCACAACAATTGCATCAGCTTTATTGGTGGTGTAACAAAAGTTTTCCCACTTCCGCTCGGTAATGACTCGTTCGATTTCTCTTCCCGGACTCTCAAAAACTCAATCTTGTATGAACTTCTTTCCTTTAAATATGGAAGTGAATTTTGTTTGAGCCATCGCATTGACGAAGCGAGACTCGTCAAACTCAACTCTTCTCTTTTGGTGAAGCCATTTCAATCAACTCGTGGTTTGTATTGCTCATCTAATATAATTTTGTGCATACATCTTGAAGGACTAATTCCATTAATATCAGCTAAGGTTCAACCAAAAGCTTTCTTATATCTTTTTAATGTATCTAACAGTCTTTTCTTTTGCAGATCATTTAATTCTAAAGATATAATAAAATGTAATGTGGATGGTTCTCCTAAAAATACATACTTCAAGTGGCTAGGAAATACCTTCATCTCAAGTTCAGGTGGTTTTATAATTGATGGAAATAGATTTTTATCATCATTTTCTGTAATATCCAACATATCAAATCTTTCCTGAACATAATCTAATTCTTCAATTTCTAATTCGCCTAGAATAACTTCGTCATTCTTTTCAAATTGTTCCTTCTCTACAAAATGTTCTTCTTCTTCAAAATGCTTTTTATCTTAAAAATTTTCTTTAAAATGTTCTTTCAGTAGATGTTCAAAAATTTCCATGCGAAAACATTCATTATCTTTTTCAACAGTAGGGTATTTCATAGATTTCACAATGTTAAAAGTCACTTCTTGATCATTAACTCTCATAGTTAATTCTCCTTTTTTAACATCTATCATAGCTTTTCTAGTTGCTAAAAATGGTCTCCCTAAAATAATAGGTATTTCTTTATCTTCCTCCATATCTAAAACAATGAAATCCACAGGAAAGATAAATTTATCTACTTTTACTAACACATCTTCTATAACTCCCTTGGGATATGTAACTGAACGATCCGCTAACTGTAGAGTTACATAAGTAAGTGAGACTTCTCCTAATCCTAATCTTTTGAAAATTGATAGAGGCATAAGATTAATGCTGGCTCCCAAATCACATAAAACTCTTCCATAAAATTTTTCACCGATAGCACACAGTATAGTGAAATTCCTAGGATCTTTTAATTTTTCAGGAAGCTTTTTCTGAATAATTGCACTACACTCTTCACTAAGTGCAACAGTTTCATTATCCGTGAACTTTCTTTTCTTGTCCAGAATATCTTTCATAAATTTCACATAATTGGACATTTGCTTTAAAGCTTCTACGAAGGGAATGTTTACTGTTAATTTCTTAAGAATTTCTAAAAATTTAGAAAATTGTTTATTATGTTTATGTTGCTTCAATCTTTTAAGAAACGGTGGTGGAGGTTTCTCCACAGTAATTTTCATTGGTGTAAATGGATACTCTAAATCTGGG
>JXCR01130596.1:35224-92981 GCA_002079205.1 Phalaenopsis hybrid cultivar
AGATGTTCATGAAGAAGCAAATTATATGTAACATAAAATAACAAACACTATTAAACAATTGGCAAAAAGTGTACTTGAAGAATTAAAAAGAAAATTTTTTATAAATAAAAAGAGTATATGGGAGATTAAAAATGTGCAAGGAAAGATAAAATATAATAACTTATTTTATAAAAATTTGTTTAAATGTAAAAGCTTATAAAACTGGGAAAAAAATAAAATAGTCTGTATGGAGTGTAAGAGAACAATTTATGATGCTGAAAATTTTTATTTTTAATAATCTTTATAATATATTAGATACTAAAGAAAGTAAAAAATATATGTATAAAATAGTCAAGCAAAAAGAAAAGAAAAGTAAATATTTAACTCAAGTAAAGTGTACTAAAGATGAAAATCAAAAGGCATTTTTTTTAGAAAAAAATATTCAACATAAGTGGGTGAGTTATTTTGAAAAAATTTTTTAAGAATTTTTGAAACTACGATCAACTTAGTGATCTTAATATTGTTAATAATAATAATATATTTTATTTTATCGTCGTATTAGTAAATAAGATGTTGAGGAGACTTTAAAGAAAATTAAGAGTGGAAAATCTGTAGAACCTGATAATATCCAATTGAGGTGTGAAATTATTTAAGAGATTTGGGAGCTTCTTGGCACACTAAACTTATTACTATTATTTAAAAAACTAAAAGGGTGCTTAAGGAGTGAAGGAAGAGTATTTTGGTCCCCATTTTTAAAAATAAAGGGGATGCACAAGAGCTTGTAAATTATAAAGTAATTTAGTTGATGTGTCATACTTTAAAATTATAGGAGAGGGTAATTGAGCATAGTTTAAGACATATTACAAATATTTTTCATAATCAGCTTGGTTTTATGCAGGGCAGGTCTGCTATGGAAGCTAAACATTTATTGAGAAATTTGATAGAGAACTACAAATAGAATAAAGAGAATTTACATATAATTTTGTTAAGTTAGAAGAATCTTATGATAAGGTTCTAAGAAATATCCTTTAGAAAGTTCTAGAGAAGAAAAGTGTTGATATAACTTATATTCAAGTCATTAAAGATATGTTTACTAGAGTTATTACTTGTATTAGAACAGGAGGAGGATTGACCAATTATTCTCTTATTTCAATTGGAATAAAATAGGGATCGACTTTAAGTTCATATCTTTTGCTATAGTTAACGCTTACAGAAGGATGTACCTTGTTGTATGTTTTTTGTTGATGATATATTTCTTGATGATAAGACAAGAGAAAAGGCTAAGGAAAACTTGAATTATGGAGGTCTACATTAGGGCTTTTATTTGAGTAGAACTAAAATCAAATACATGGGATGTAATTTTAGTAGTAGTAGCTAAAGTGGCCGAGTTGTAACTATGAGTGTCACATTATTAGTAGGAGTGAAACGCTTTAGATATCTTTGTCTATTGTTCATAGTGATGGTGATATAGAAGAGGATGTTATAAGTAGAATTCAAGTTAGTTGGTCGATGCAGAGGAATGCTTCGAGCCTATTGTGTGATAAAAAAGTATTGCTTTGGCTAAAAGGAAAATTTAATGAGATGGCGGTCAGATTTGCAATGCTCTATGGCACAGAATGTTGGCCTTTAAAAGAGAAGTACAAAACTAAGTTAAGTGTTGTCGAGATGAGAATGCTTAAGTGGATGAGTGGATTTACATTTAAAGACAAAATGTAAAATGGATATGGTGGACAAAATTAGAGAGAGTCATCTTAGATGGTTTGGTCGCATTAAACATCAACCATATGATGATCTAGTTAAGAGAGTAGATGTTAAAGATTTGACTTATGATAAGAAAGGCAAAGGTAAATGTAGAAAGACTTGGGTATATTGTATAAAAAATGATCTTAACTTATTAGAATTAAATGAAAATATTACATTAAGTAGGATGCAATGGAGAAAAAGGATTCATGTTGTCGACCCCACTTAGTGGAATAAAGGCTTGTTGTTGTTGTTGGTGGTGTTGTTTTTAGTGTTGAAAGCTTGTGGTTTCAATATTGCTTCTTAGAATCTTATAAGTAGGATTTTGGATAACAATTTTTATTCCATTTTGTTAAATGGGAACATATGTGATCACTTCAAAGCTACTAGAAGGATTAAATAGGGAGACCCTTTATCTCCAACTATGTTCACTATTACATTTGATTATCTTTTAAGATGTTTAAATTTCATGTTCAAGAATTATCCTAGTATGAATTTTTCTGACAAAGGTAATTATGAAATTTCTCACCTTGCCTATGCTGATGATTTAATTGTTTTTACTGATACCTATAAAAGATCCAATAAATGGTTATGAAATTGTTTAGATCATTTTCAAGAGGCTTCTGGGCTTAAATTCAATGTTTCTAAATGCAACTTTTATTGTGCTAAATCTATTTCTCCAAGTAAATAGAACTGGATTCAAGATTTCACTAATTAAGCTAAAGGTGAACTTCCTAAGCCTTATTTGGGTTATCTCGTGTATAAAGGTAATTGAAGAAGTCATTAGTTTGGAATCTAATTGATAAGATCAATAATCGTATTTGTCATGGGAAAAAAACTTTTTATCCATTGGGGGTAAAAATGCTCTGTTGAAAAGTATTCTTACATATATTCCTTTATATACTATGCAAATTATGAAATCCCCTGCTAATATTTGTAAAAGGTTGGAGAATACCTTAAATAGGTTCTTTTTGGGTTGGTAAAGATCATAAGATTCATTGGATGAGTTGGTTTAAACTTTGCAAACCTGTTAATGATGGTAGTTTGGGTTTCCTAAGTATTAAATATACTATGAAAGTTAATTTTATGAAGTTTTGGTTATGGTGTAGAGCTGGTAATTCTCTTTGGGAATTGATAATGAATGCTAATTACTGTGTTGATATTCATCCCCTTGTTGTTACTGCTAATCTTAAAGATTTTATAACTTGGAAAGAAATTATTAAAGTATATAAGGAAACTGAGGAATTGATCTGTTGGCATGTTGGTGAAGGTAAACGCAGTTTTCTGTATGATGATTGGTTGGATAATGGTGCTCTTGCTGGTCATTATGGGGGCCCTTTCAATATTTACTTTGTTGTTGCTGATTGCTAGAAGGATTATTCATGGGATGTTAAAATGTTGTTAAATAATGTAAAATGGATAGATACTTATATTATTGTCAATGTTTCCGTTCTATATGACAATCAAGATAAAACAAGAATCAAAGGATTTTTGGGAGATTCTATCTCTAAAACTAAAACTAATCCTTTTGAAAATTTTTAGGAATAAGATTTGAAATGAGTTTGAATTTTTTTGTTTAAAACTTCTCAATCTTTTTTCAGTTGTAGGTTATTACATCATATTAATCCTACTGATGGCATTCTGAAGCTTAAAGGGTTGAGAATTTCTTCTTGTTGTTTGTTATGCATGGAGGAAGAGGAATCAATTGATCATATTTTTATTATGTGCAATTTCTCTAAAGCTCTTTGGAATCTTGTCTTTGGTTTCATTTACAGGAATCTTGCGGGGAGGATAAGTAACTCTGTTGTTGTTTGTATTCAAGAGTGGAGAAGGATGGGTGGCTTCTTTTTCTTATTGTTAGTATTCCTTTTATAGTTTTCTGGTTTCTCTGGATGACCCGAATGAGTTTAAAGATAAGGATTTAATAGCTGATAGTTATGTGCCTTCAAGCATATTATTAATTTTGTTTATAAGATACTTAAAAATGGGATGGTTAAGAAACCTATCAATAGGGAGTCATTGAAGGTTTTTGTGAAGTTAAATCTACATGCTCTTTTGAAGTTAAGGCTTGTGGTGAATTTGGCGAGCTGGAAAGTGCCAGTAAGAGGTGCTATTAAAATAAATGAGGATGGTAATTAAAAAAGTTCATTGTGCTGGTATTGGTGGTGTTTGTAGAGATAATTTTGGCAACTGTTAGGCTTGGTTTGCGGCTCCTTCGCTCCCTATTTCTCCTATTGTTGCATAAGTTGATATTATAGTGAAAGCTTTATTAGTGGCTGAAGGTTGTGGATGGAATCGTATACAAGTGGAAAAGGATTGTTTATTTATGTGGAAAATTTGCTCATTGAAGGCCGATTATTCATGGACATTCTTCTGGAAATGAAGAAAATTTTTGCTTTGACTTTGGTTTTACAGATTTCTTGGTCATATATTCATGAAGAAGGTAATAAATCTGTTAATTAGGCAGCTAAATGGGGTTGCTCTACTCAAATTTTTTGTTTCTAATGCTTTGCCTGATAAACTTCTTGTTCTTAACATACCTTTTATTAGTGGGTTCGTCTATTTTTTGACTTGTTGCATGAGCTGTATTTTTCTGTGTTCCTTCCACAGGTTTTCTTGTGTGAGTTGTTTTTTGGATGAAGCTGGAGCGGCTTGTGATATGTATGTATACATTGTTGATATTAATAAATAATAAATAAGAACATTTATTTAATCCTACACATCCTAGGAAATATTTCATATACAAAGATGTTTATATTCGTAAAAACAAACACAAAAATTAAGATTTTTTTCCTTCTAAGCAACAATTTAAGTGCTCGAATCCCTTCTCTCTGTCTCTCTAGACTCAAAGACGATCGTCAATATAGTCTTGTTGGTTGTTTTGATAGTCATTATCATTGGGTATATATGCATTAAATGACTACCAACATTTTATGTATTCAATAATTTTGAACTACTCTCATGCTTTTTACATTATTATAAATGTTTTTGTTATTCTACAATAAAAAATTACATATATAATCGCAAAATAATCTTTCTTATTCAAAACAGCTGCAGTAGAACAAATTATTCAGATAGGCTCATGCTTTCGAGCAACAACTTACTGACACATCTATGAAGCTACTTCTCCGAGAAGCTTTTCTTAGAAAAAGCAACAGCCACCCTAAACGCACCGTAAACTTTCATTTTTACATATATACCACTCAAATCTGTAACATCACATTAAAAACATCACAATTATAATTTTTTTTTTAAAAAATAAAATATACATTCTTGAATCCTAAACCACCAATTTGTTTTCCCCCATTAAATAAAATAAATAAGAAATTTTATCATGCACTTATAAATTACAAAATTACATTCTAACTAATAAGTCAGAATTAGAGGGATTAATTTCTAAAAATAGGCTTGAGATTTGAGAAGCTCATAACCAGAAAATAAATATCAGAAAAATCCAAGGAAATGTAAATTTAAAGAAAACAATTAAACTATTTTCTTATTTTTAAATAAAGCTTGAATTAAAAGAAATATTTATACTTCAATTTTATAAAAAATATATATATAATTTATTCTTTTAACTAAATTAATATATTACACTTATTAAAAATTAAAATGATAGTATTTTTATGTGATATGAATGATTTGACTGTTATATGTCATTTGTATAAAAACATTAGAATTGGGTGGTATATATGTAAATGCCCCTAAAACAAAAGAAATATAGAAAAAAAAAAAACTTAATATTAGCCTTCACAAAACACCTCTAACCACAATTAACAGATTATATTTTTAAGAAAAAAAGAACCTATAAAATGTTATATGCTATCAAAGAAAAATTCAGCAGAGCACCCTAATCAATTAAATTTTACAGAAAAGTCCATTTCAGTTCAGTTCTTCTCTCCTTCCTCATCACCATTAGCATTAGCATCAGCACCAGCATCCTCATCATCAGTCATATTATTAATCACCTCCTCCAATATGCTTTTAATCTCTGTCTTTCTATCCATCAAATCAGTATCAAAGTGAGCACCTGTAAATCAGCACAATGCAGTATGTTAGAAAGTTCCAAATTCAATTAGATTTCTGGGGGCTTTTACAAATATACCACCAACTTCCTATGTATTTAGATATCTAACAACTTCCTATGTAGTGCATGATTTCATGAAGCTTTAATGAAAAATAGAGATGAAAATGAGTGTAGGTAAGTTTAAACTTGATTAATCTAACCAAATTTGAGATTAATATAAAAATGGAGCTACTAGAGAATAAAATAATAAAAATTTATTTGATAAGTAAAAATAGAATAGAATATATATGGGGAATTTACATAAATACGACCCAATTCTTATGTATTTACATATTTAACACCTAAACTATGCTATTTTACATTCATAAAACCAAAATCTTTCATATCACATCCAAAAGATCACTACTTTAACTTTTAAAAGGTGAAAAACACATATTTATGCACTAGTAAGTCATGCAAAAATTAAAATTTAGGAGTTGGATATGTAAATATATAAGAATTGATTGGGATGCACATTTCTTACTTGTTTTAGAGTATTTTAATAAATAATACTAAGCTTCATAATTCTAATCTATTTGATTCACATTTCTTACTTATATTTTTTTTAAACAATATACCTCACAAACTAACAAATCAAGTAAAAACTAACTCTAATTCAGCCTATTAGCTTATCGAGCCCAGCTCACATGTTTTCTCAAGAGTTGAGCTAAACAAATACAGCAGCAACAAAATTAAATAAATAAATATATATATATAATATATAAAAAATACCTAATTGCTTGGTAATATCAGCCAGGGTAGCCTGCATGATAAACATTTATTAGTGAGCCATGAATGGTGAGCCAACTAATAATAATAAAAATAAAACAGAAATTTTCAATGTTATAAAAAGCTAATACTCACAACATTGAAGTCTACTTCTTTAAGTATCTCACTAAGCACAGCAGATAACTGTTCTCTGCTGGGTGCAACAGAGCCTTCCTTTTTCTTCTCTGATATCTCATCAGGCCAAAGTTTGTGAAGTTAGTTTTGTAAACTTTTTTGCAAGATTTAAAAGGAAAAAAAAAAAATCATGTGATCACATACCACCCAACTCCTATGTATTTACATATCTAATACAAACTATTCTTTTTTTTTTTATTTCTATCACCCAAGACTTTCATATAAGTTCAAAAATACAACTATTTCAACTTTTAAAAGGTGAAATACACCTTTTCATGCATAAGCATGGTGTCATATATGTAAAAATTGAAGTAAAGGTGTTATATATGTAAATACATAAAACTTGAGTGGTATGTGTATAAATCTTCCTAGAAAAAAATGTTGAAAAAATGATTACATGCAAGCAAAAAATGTTCTAGATAAACAACAAAAACAAAGCTATAAAACTAATAAAAAGAATTCAAAACAAACTATACCTTGCTTCTCCTCTGAATTTGTCTCCATCTTTGCACCTTTTATCTGGATTCCTTTCATGTCTTTGGAGGTAGTTCCAGCATCAGTCTTTCCTTTATTTTTGTCAGCTTTTTCAGATATATCAACCTTTGTTGAAGCCTTTCTCTTTGAATCATCATTTAAATCAGTTTTTATTGGCACTTTCTCCTTCTTCATCTTTGAACTCCCATTAATGTCCTTACATTCACCTTTTGTATGAACCTTCTCTTTAGAAGATGAGAAGCTTTTCTTAGATGTTTTGCTCATATTTGAACTTATTTTGCGATCCTTAGAGTTAATTTCCTTATTGAATTTCTTTTTGGAAGATGATGGAGCTTTCTTAGATGTTGCAGGAGATTTTTTTGTCGTTGCGGGGGAATGTTGTTTGGATTCGAGCCCCTCTACCTCATGCATCCCCTCATTCGAGGATTTTTGGGTGAATTCAGGCTTTTGTTCATCTTTCTCGTCTTCTGCCTCGCTCTTAGAATTTTCATCGGTTTCATCAGCATCAGAACTTTCATCTTCATCCACAGATTCATCATCTTTGTCGGTTGAGTTAACTTTAACTTCATCTTCAATGTTATCTTTACTTGGTTTCCTTTGTTGCATTTTCTTTCTCTAATATAAAAGTTTAGGTGTGAGGTTTGTAAACACATAAGAATTTTGTGCCATACATGTAAATGTCCCTATATTCTAATCATGATTCTCAAGTAGCCAAATAGTTCTATAATCTTGTATCATTTTTGTAACCCAATTTTCACAAAATATGCTCTTCAAATTAAATATTTAAGATGTTTAACACAATGTCAATATTAAAAATTATTTACAATTGCATGGTCGATCATTATTTTAGTTATGATTTAGATGTTCATACCTAATAATTATATTAATTTATTATTAAAATATTTTTTTCTCAAATCACTGACAACTAAGAAGGCATAACACTAAATTTACCAAATTAATATATTTATATATATATATATATATATAATACAAATNCACATATTTATGCACTAGTAAGTCATGCAAAAATTAAAATTTAGGAGTTGGATATGTAAATATATAAGAATTGATTGGGATGCACATTTCTTACTTGTTTTAAAATATTTTGATAAATAATACTAAACTTGATAATTCTAATCTATTTGATTCACATTTCTTACTTATATATTTTTTAAACAATATGCCTCACAAACTAACAAATCAAGTAAAAACTAACTCTAATTTGGCCTATTAGCTTATCTCAAATGTTTTCTCAAGAGTTGAGCTAAACAAATACAGCAGCAACAAAAATAAATAAATAAATAAATATAATATATAAAAAATACCTAATTGCTTGATAATATCAGCCAGGGTAGCCTGCATGATAAACATTTATTAGTGAGCCATGAATGGTGAGCCAACTAATNAAAAACATATCATGAACTTTAAAACAATATTATATGAGCAGATAATCAACATGTGTTTTTTAAAACTAGATAATAGGAACAAATCAAAAACCTTTTCTTCTTTATCTGCTGATGCCTCTTCAGAAGCTCTTTTGCGAGTTATTTTGACACCCCGTTTGAGTTTTTTGCCTTTCTGAAGTTGAATGAAAGAAACAAATTGAAAAATATCATGTAATTGTGTATTTACATATCTAACACACTTTTTTTTTAAATAAAATTGTACGACCCAAATATTTCATATCACAACAATAATACTATTTTAACTTTGAAAATGAAGAACAGTTTTTCATGCAAACTAAGTTGGCATATATGTAATTTGAATTTTATGTGGTAACTATGTAAACAAATAAGATATGAGTGGTATTTATTGTAAATCAGTTTAATATCACAAATTTGAGCATTAGTGGAAGCACAGACCTTAACTTTCTCAGACAGTATAACTTCTCTAGTAACATGCGGAGATTCCAAAAATTCCATTACTTTTGCAGAAATATCCTCCTGGGACATATAGAATGCAATTTCATCATCAAACACAACCATAATGATATAATGATGAAAGGCAAGTATACAACACTCACAACCTACCTTCTTGGTGTTGACCTTTAATGTATAAATGTCTAACAGATCAGACAATTCTAACAATCTATCTTTGTTGCACTTATTGAGTTTTTCCTTAACTTTTAATTTATCTTTCTCCTGAAAATAAAAAATAAAAAATAAATATGGAAATTGTAGTACAGAACCAGATTCAACAATATTGTTCAAGGCAAACAGTGTTTGTAAAAGAATTGCATGATAAAAGACATAACAAGTGGTTCATACACCAACTAAAAACAGTAACAGCATGGAAGTTAGAATTTTCTTGTTAAGGGAATAAAAACTAAGCTATATGACAAAACCATGCTTGATATTTAACTATAAATATTTAATATTTAGCAATTAATCCAAAATTTATAATCGATGCAGACAAAAAACAACACAAATGAAAAAAAAAGGTGCATTTACAAACATACCATCCGATTCATATGCCTTTACATACCTAACACCTAAATTTTGCTATTTACATTATATCACTCAAATCTTTCAAATCACATAAAAATACTATTATTTTAACTTAAATGAGTATAATAAACCTTTTCCTACATAGTTAAATTTGGTATTTACGTAAAATTTGATTTTTAGGTGTTAGACATACAAATTCATAAGAATTGAGCAGCATATATGTAAATCTTCCAAAAGAAATTACTCAGTGTGCATATGGGGGACAATGCTAAAACAAAGAACAAAAAAATGAGATGTCCTTTTTCTCTATTAATAGTAAGGGGTTATCTGGTAACAATTTTAGTAAATCCTGTAAATCCAAATATACTATATCAAATCAATACTAGGATTTAAGACAAAACTAAGAGGAATTGAGAAACTCAATTTACTAAATCCAACATTTAAATTTTGGTTCTTTTTTTTTGGCGAGCAAATTTAAATTAAATCCCACTTAAATCCGTTAATAGATGGCCCTTAAGGATGAAGAAAACAAACACAATATAACAATGTAGAAAGAACTTCACCCTCTTAACCTACAAGACACGTAGGACAAGCTTGAAATATAAAAATTACAGCAACTAGATCATGTAGAAGGTGGTATTAAATCAAAACATAAATAAACTAAACATCGCACAGATGAGAAATGACATTCATTTCAGTTGGCTGATGTTATTAAATTCATATATGAACAATGCATTGGTCATATCACCCAATTCCCATGTACTTACAAATCTAACACCTAAAGTTAGCCTTTTACATTTATACCACCAAAATCTCGTTATTTTGCTTTTAAAATATGAAATACACACTTTCATGCGCGATGAATATGTAACAAAATTTAAGTTTTGGTGTTAGATATGTAAACACATTGGAATTGAGTGGTATGAAGTAAATCTTTCTTAGAACAATGAAATAATATATCAATACTACCTCATTCTGAGACCAAACAAAACCAGAGAATTGGAGGATGTTTCTCTTCAGAAAATGCGCCTACCAAGTTTTCAAAATATTAAACAAATAAGCATAAATCCATTGAAGTGTAGGCAATGGAAGACTAATTTAGAGAGCATATTTACATTTGCTTTTCTTCCAAAAAGAATTCTATGAAGAACTCGAAGACTCTCATCAGCCTTTCTTTTCAACAGCTTGAAAGCCACTGCAGGAAAGAAAAAAAAAATCAGAAAATTAATAAATAACTTCATTTTTTAAAAATATGTGATGTACAGAAGTTGTCATTATGCAAACTTGCTTATTTTTGTTTTCAAGTATTTACGTATTTATCAGATCAAAATCTTAACAAGCTTATAATCTAGTCAATTTTCTTCAAATACAAATCTTCACAAAAAAAAAAAAAAAGTTGAATTCATGATAAATTAGAAACTAATCTAAAAGAGTCCTACATTGAAGTATAATTAAACCAGGTTGAAAAATGGTGGAAATAAACAATGAATATAAATACATAGAAAATGTAAATTATAAAATACACAGATAGAGACAAATGTATGTGTAATCATTTAGAATTTGCAATGAAAAATAAGATTAAGTGTGGCAATTAAAGGCTGCTCTAAGTAGGGGAAAAAAAGGGATGAAAGTTTGGCTACAAACCAGAGTTTTTCCAATCATTCCATTTAATTTCATTGGTTGTATGTTCAGGTATTATAGCCTTACCAAAAATAAAGATAGCACAACCAAAAATCTAATATTTTCACATTTTAGATAGCAAACACATAATGTTGATAACAAACTTCTAAAACAAATCCAATGAATCAAACGGATTAGCAATGTGAAAGAATTAGAGTAATAATGAATGAATCCAATTCCTCAAAAACAAATAAAATGAATTATAAAAGAAGCTCATTTCACATTAACATGCCACAAAAACAAGCATGGAGCAGGAATTTATAGCAGAATGCAAATTAAAGCAAACTTGGCCATTTATCATCATAGAAACTATTATAATACTTATCTAAATGCCTAAATGTCAGTGTGACTCCTTAGTAAAGACCGGTTATAAAAAATGCAATTTTGTTTTCTTGACAATTTAGTGATTTCTATCTAAAAATACCCCTGATCAACATATTGGGCTATTGAAAATGGATGCAAGAGCTCAAAGACATATACAATTAGACATATCAAATAGTAGAACTGCACGTAGAAAATTGAGAGAGGGAAACTATCTCTAACCATTGGGGATGTCCTTCAGCTTCTCACCAGAGCCCTGAAAACACCAGGAGATAAAGAAACACGCCTCAGTAACCCAATATAACTTAAAACTCCAAAAAAAACAAAAAGGACCCATCAGTCGCTTCACCTGTTGAATCGAAAGAGTCTTGCTCGCAGAACCCCTAATCGGCGACAGAGCTGCGTACCTCTCCACGGACTTCCTGTCCCTCGAAGGTCTATCCAACGGTAACGCCTTCCTCTTACTACCCCCCTCCCCCTCACCGTCTTCTTCCTCCATCCTCCTCTTCCTACCCCTTTTCTTCGGCGTCACCTGATCTNGTCATTTCACAAATCTCAAGACAAGGAGAAAGACAGAGAAAACTACTCAAATCTCATGGGGAAACTACAACAAAACTCGGAATTCATATATAAAATAAAAGTCATACAAACTACAACAAGTAAATAACTTATCTCTAAATTGTAAAATTAAAGTCATACAAACTACAACAAGTAAATAGCTTATCTCTAGTTTCTCCCCAAGAACACTCCTCGAAGTTCCTCTAAATCTCTTCCTTTCTTTACAACACACAGTCTCCCCAAGAAAACTCCTCAAAGTTCCTCTGAATCTCTTCCTTTCTTTACAACACACAGAATTCTCTTCGAAGCAGCAAGGAGGAAGAAATCTCTCACTTTCCCTCCACTCTTACAATCTTTTGAAGAATTCCTCACAATTTCTCGAATAATTCCTCACCACCTCAAGAACACTCCTCGAAGTTCCTCTGAATCTCTTCCTTTCTTTACAACACACAGAATTCCTCAAAAACTCCTCAAAGTTCCTCTGAATCTCTTCCTTTCTTTACAACACACAGAATTCCTCTAAAGCGGCAAGGAGGAAGAAATCTCTCACTTTCCCTCCACTTTTACAATCTCTCGAAGAATTCAAAACTCCTCGAAGTTCCTCTGAATCTCTTCCTTTCTTTACAACACACGGCAAGGAGGAAGAAATCTCTCACTTTCCCTCTACTCTTACAATCTCTCAAAGAATTCCTCACACTCCTCGAAGTTCCTCTGAATCTCTTCCTTTCTTTACAACACACAGAATTCCTCTTCAAAGTAGCAAGGGAGAAGAAATCTCTCACTTTCTCTCCACTCTTACAATTTCTCGAAGAATTCCTCACAATTATACAAAAAAATCTCTCACTTTCCCTCCACTCTTACAATCTCTCAAAGAATTCCTCACAATCTAACCGTACACAGAATTCCTCTTTGAAGTAGCAAGGAGGAAGAAATCTCTCACTTTCCCTCCACTCTTAGCACATAGAATTCCTCTTTGAAGCGGCAAGGAGGAAGAAATCTCTCACTTTCCCTCCACTCTTACAATTTCTCGAAGAATTCCTCATAATATTGGAATTTTTCTAATCTCTAGGAACTCTCCTAGCACTTCCTTTACTCCCTATATTCTTTCCCTCGGAAAGGAGGAAGAAATCTCTCACTTTCCCTCCACTCTTACAATCTCTCAAAGAATTCCTCACAACTAACCCTAAATTAAAATCTCTACACTCTACAAACAACAAAAACTCAGCGGACACCACCACGGGGAACCTTTCTAATCTCTAGGAACTCTCTCTAGCACTTCCTTTACTCCCTAGATTTTTTTCCTTCTCCAAGCCCTCCAATTTTTGGCCAAAATAGTCTCTTAAAGTTGTGGATGAGCTTTCCCAAGAGTTGCCTAAACATCCCTTCAAAATTTGGCCTTATCCAAAGCTTGAGTAGGCATAACCGTCGAGCTCGCCGTCGGTGGCCTCGAGGGCGCCGTCTGCGGACTTTTGAGCATTTTGTCCTGTAGCCTTGGGAAAAACTCGACGTCGACGGGGTCGAGGGCGCCGTCGGCGGCCTAGTTCAAATCTCCACATTTTGGTCATTTTCGCTCCAAATCCGCTCATTTTTGTATCTTTTTGCTCCAATGTCCCTAATTCATCATTTTTGCAACAAAACATCAAAAATACATTTCCTTAAAGTGCAATATCGTTAAAAAGAATATAAAATATGTATGAAAATCTTAACATATTTTCGTTTGGTCATTGTCAATGCAAATGCTTCTAACAAATTGTGAAATATCATCATATTCTTGAACCTCTTGTGATTGTTTAGAATAATGATAAGTATTTGATAAGAATTGGGAATTTTAAGTTATTTGCTAATTCCAATAAAAAAAATTGGTTTTTGTGCAAGAGCTCTTTTCAGGTGACTGCGGTGGCGGATCATCCTTAGTTTATTCATATCAAAGTTAATTGAGTTAATTATTCTTTTCTTGTTATTATCGTGAATGCATGTTGCAATAGACCTACTAGATTGGAGTTGTGGAATCAATTGTTATTGTTGAAATCTAGTTTCAATGAGTCATGGGTGGTTGTGGTTGATTCTAATATTATAACTTCTGCTATTGAGAATAATGGGGGTTGTTGCCTAATTTAAATTTAGTTGTTGAATTTTTTGGTGTTCTTTTAGATGCATGTCATTTTGACTTTTGTTATATGGGCAGTCCATTTACCTGGTTCAGAGGCAATGTTTTTGAAAGATTGGATAGATTTGTTTCAAACAGTTTGTGGGGTGGATTGTTTTCCTATCACTAGTATTCACGATCTGGTACTAATTTTGATCATGCTCCTCTCTCTCTATGTAAATGTTAGCAAAAAAATATTGGGCTGATCCATTCATTTTCCTTAATATGTGGATTCTACATCCTCTCTTAAAATTGTTTGTGATTGATAATTGGAAAATTGATTATGGTGGTAATTATAGGTACAAACTATGGTATTTGCATAAAAACTTGACTATTAAGCTTAGGAGTTGGAATTGGGATGTGTTTGGAAATCTTCACACTATCGTTCATAATGCTAAAAAATAATGTTAAAAGATTGGAAGAGGAATTTATTAATGATATGATTAGTTTGAACACTTTATTAGCAATGTAAGATGATTTGATAATGTAATTGCTATGCAAGAGTCCTTTTTAAGTTAGAAAGTAGTGGAGAGTCAAATGGTTGATGAGGATAGAAATAATTTTTATTTTCATGGTTTTATTAAGAAAATAAGGATGACTATTTTGATTAGTAAAGTCAAATAGTTAGATGGGACTTATATTCATATGATTGAGCAAATAGAGGAAGATGGCATCACTTTTTTCTCTAACAGCTCAGAAGTGATATAGTGAGTTGGCTGAGATTAATAGTGATAACTTTAGAGATAATCACAATTATATTGGTAATATTATTCTTTCCTTGGATTTCATAAAGGAGGAGATTAGGGTTGCTCTTGATAACATGGAAAACAGTAAAATTATTCAGCCTAATGATTATTCTGCTGCCTTTTATGAAGATTGTTAGGATGTGGTGAAAGGAGGTGTTATTGTTGCTGTTCAAGATCTCTTGAAACCTAAAAGTAAAGAAATTTGTAGTTGGGAAGCTTATAGGCCTAATAGTTTGAATACTGCGAACTCCAAAATTATTTTTAAAATCATTGTGACCAAAATTCGTAACTTCACCGTATAATTTGCAATTAACTAACTGCTCTTGTTAAAGGTAGGTATATTTGTGATAATGCTCTGATTGCTCGACTTCTGGTTCTTGATTTGGATTGAAAATAAGGGATGGTACTGTTATTTTTAAAATGGATATTAAAAAAACCTTATGATACTAATAGGAGGAAATTTATCATGGCAGAATCATTGTTATAAAATTAAATAGAGGCACTTAAAAGACAAATAAATTTATTTTTATGAGTAGATTTCAAGATTTTGAGATTTGAAATGTTCATGAACAAGCAAATTCTGTGTGGCATAAAATAACAAACACTATTAAACAATTGACAAAAAGTGTACTTGAAGAATTAAAAGGAAAATTTTTAATAAATAAAAATAGTAGATGGGAGAATAAAAATGTGCAAGGAAAGATAAAATATAATAACTTATTTTATAAAAAATTGTTTAAATGTAAAAGCTTATAAAACTGGGAAAAAAAATAAAATAGTCTGTAAGGAGTGTAAGAGAATAATTTATGATGCTGAAAAATTTTATTTTTAGTGATCTTTATAATATATTAGATACTAAAGAAAGTAAAAAATATATGTATAAAATAGTTAAACAAAGAGAAAAGAAAAGTAAATATTTAACTCAAATAAATTCTACTAAAGATGAAAATCAAAAGACATTTTTTTAGAAAAAAATATTCAACATAAGTGGGTGAGTTATTTTGATAAAAATTTTTAAGAATTTTTTGAAATTAAGATCAACTTAGTGATCTTAATATTGTTAATAATAATAATATATTTTATTTTATCGTCGTATTAGTAAATAAGATGTTGAGGAGACTTTAAAGAAAATTAAGAGTGGAAAATCTGTAGAACCTGATAATATCCAATTGAAGTGTGAAATTATTTAAGAGATTTGGGAGTTTCTTGGCACACTAAACTTATTACTATTATTTAAAAAACTAAAAAGTTGCCTAAGGAGTGGAGGAAGAGTATTTTGGTCCCCATTTTTAAGAATAAAGGGGATGCACAAGAGCTTGTAANGGTGTGAAATTATTTAAGAGATTTGGGAGCTTCTTGGCACACTAAACTTATTACTATTATTTAAAAAACTAAAAGGGTGCTTAAGGAGTGAAGGAAGAGTATTTTGGTCCCCATTTTTAAAAATAAAGGGGATGCACAAGAGCTTGTAAATTATAAAGTAATTTAGTTGATGTGTCATACTTTAAAATTATAGGAGAGGGTAATTGAGCATAGTTTAAGACATATTACAAATATTTTTCATAATCAGCTTGGTTTTATGCAGGGCAGGTCTGCTATGGAAGCTAAACATTTATTGAGAAATTTGATAGAGAACTACAAATAGAATAAAGAGAATTTACATATAATTTTGTTAAGTTAGAAGAATCTTATGATAAGGTTCTAAGAAATATCCTTTAGAAAGTTCTAGAGAAGAAAAGTGTTGATATANGGATGGTAATTGAGCATGGTTTAAGACATATTACAAAGATTTCTCATAATCAGCTTGGTTTTATGCAGGGCAGGTTTGCTATGGAAGCTAAAAATTTATTGAGAAGTTTGATAGAGAACTACAAAGAGAATAAAGAGGATTTACATATAATTTTTATTAATTTAGAAGAATCTTATGATAAGGTTCTAAGAAATATCCTTTAGAAAGTTGTAGAGAAGACAAGTGTTGATATAACTTATATTCAAGTCATTAAAGATATGTTTACTAAAGTTATTACTTGTATTAGAACAGAAGGAGGATTGGCCAATTATTCTCTTATTTTAATTGGAATAAAATAGGGATTGACTTTAAGCCCATATCTTTTGCTTTAGTTAATGCTTACAGAAGGATGTACCTTGCTGTATGGTTTTTGCTGATGATATCTTTCTTGTGGATAAGACTAGAGAAAAGGCTAAGGAAAACTTGAATTGTGGAGGTCTACATTAGAGTCTAAGGGCCTTTATTTGAGTAGAACTAAAACCGAATACATGGGATGTAATTTTAGTAGTAGTACTAAAGTGACCGAGTTGTACTGTGAGTGTCACATTATTAGTAGGAGTGAACGCTTTAGATATCTTTGTCTATTGTTCATAGTGATGGTGATATAGAAGAGGATGTTATAAGTAGAATTCAAGTTAGTTGGTCGAAGCAGAGAAATGCTTTGGGCCTATTGTGTGATAAAAAAATATTGCTTTGACTAAAAGGAAAATTTATAAGATGGCGGTGAAAATTTTAAAAGAGAAGCACAAAATTAAGTTAAGTGTTGTCGAGATGATAATGCTTAAGTGGATGAGTGGATTTACATTTAAAGACAAAATGTGAAATGGATATATTGTGATAGGGTTAGTGTAACTCTCATTAGAGAGAGTCATCTTAGATGGTTTGGTCGCATTAAACATCAACCATATGATGATCGAGTTAAGAGAGTAGATGTTATATGTTTGACTTATGATAAGAAAGGCAGAGGTAAACCTAGAAAGATTTGGGTATATTGTACAAAAAATGATCTTAACTTATTAGAATTAAATGAAAATATTACATTAAGTAGGATGCAATGAAGAAAAAGGATTCATGTTGTCGACCCCACTTAGTGGAATAAAGGCTTGTTGTTGTCGGTGGTGGTGTTGGTTTTAGTGTTGAAAGCTTGTGGTTTCAATATTGCTTTTTACAATCTTTTAAGTAGGATCTGGATAACAATTTTTATTCCATTTTGTTAAATGGGAACATATGTGATCACTTCAAAGCTACTAGAAGGATTAAATAGGGAGAGCCTTTATCTCCAACTATGTTCACTATTACATTTGATTATCTTTTAAGATGTTTAAATTTCATGTTAAAAAATTATCCTAGTATGAATTTTTCTAACAAAGGTAATTATGAAATTTCTCACCTTGCGTATGCTGATGATTTAGTTGTTTTTACTGATGCCTATAAAAGATCCAATAAATGGTTATGAAATTGTTCAGATCATTTTCAAGAGGCTTCTGGGCTTAAATTCAATGTTTCTAAATGCAACTTTTAGTGCTAAATCTATTTCTCCAGGTAAAAAGAACTGGATTCAAGATTTCACTAATTAAGCTAAAGGTGAACTTCCTAAGCCTTATTTGAGTTATCTCGTGTATAAAGGTAATAGAAGAAGTCATTAGTTTGGAATCTAATTGATAAGATCAATAATTGTATTTTTCATGGGAAAAAAAACTTTTTTATCTTTTGGGGGTAAAAATGCTCTGTTGAAAAGTATTCTTACATATATTCCTTTATATACCATGCAAATTATGAAATCCCTTACTAATATTTGTAAAAGGTTAGAGAATACCTTAAATACGTTCTTTTTGGGTTGGTAAAGATCATAAGATTCATTGGATGAGTTGGTTTAAACTTTGCAAACCTGTTAATGATTGTAGTTTGGGTTTCCTAAGTATTAAATATACTATGAAAGTTAATTTTATGAAGTTTTGGTTATGGTGTAGAGCTGGCAATTCTCTTTGGGAATTGATGATGAATGCTAATTACTGTGTTGATATTCATCCCCTTATTGTTACTGCTAATCTTAAAGATTTTATAACTTGGAAAGAAATTATTAAAGTATATAAGGAAACTGAGGAATTGATCTGTTGGGATGTTGGTGAAGGTAAACACAATTTTCTGTATGATGATTGGTTGGATAATGGTGCTCTTACTGATCATTATGGGGGCCCTTTCAATATTTACTTTGTTGTTGTTGATTGCTAGAAGGATTATTCATGGGATGTTGAAATGTTGTTAAATAGTGTAAACTGGATATATACTTATATTATTGTCAATGTTTCCATTCTATATGACAATCAAGATAAAACACGAATCAAATGATTTTTGGGAGATTCTGTCTCTAAAACTAAAGCTAATTCTTTTGAAAATTTTCAGGAATAAGATTTGAAAAAGAGTTTGAAATTTTTGGTTTAAAACTTCTCAATCTTTTTTCAGTTGTAGGTTATTACATCATATTAATCCTACAGATGGCATTCTGAAGCTTAAATGATTGAGAATTCCTTCTTGCTGTTTGTTATGCATGGAAGAAGAGGAATCAATTGATCATATTTTTATTATGTGAAATTTCTCTAAACCTCTTTGGAATCTTGTCTTTGGTTTCATTTACAGAAATCTTGCGGGGAGGATAATTAACTCTGTTGTTGTTTGTATTCAAGAGTGGAGAAGGATGGGTGGCTTTTTTTTTCTTATTGTCAGTATTCCTTTTATAGTTTTCTGGTTTCTCTGGATGAACAGAATGAGTTTAAAGATAAGGATTTAATAGCTAATAGTTATGTGCCTTCAAGCAGATTATTAGTTTTGTTTNCTTATTGTCAGTATTCCTTTTATAGTTTTCTGGTTTCTCTGGATGACCAGAATGAGTTTAAAGATAAGGATTTAATAGCTAATAGTTATGTGCCTTCAAGCAGATTATTAGTTTTGTTTATAAGATACTTAAAAATGGGAAGGTTAAGAAACCTATCAATAGGAAGTCATTGAAGGTTTTTGTGAAGTTAAATCTACATGCTCTTTTGAAGTTAAGGCTTGTGGTGAATTTGGTGAGCTGGAAAGTGCCAGTAAGAGGTTATTAAGATGAGGATGGTAATTAAAAAAGCTCATAGTGCTGGTATTGGTGGTGTTTGTAGAGATAATTTTGGTAACTGTTAGGCTTGGTTTGCGGCTCCTTCGCTCCCTGTTTCTCCTATTGTTGCATAAGTTGATATTATAGGGAAAGCTTTATTAGTGGCTGAAGGTTGGTAATGATAGCATTTTTATGTGATATAAATGATTTGACTGTTATATTACATAAAAAGCAAATTTTAAATGTCATTTGTATAAAAACATTAGAATTGGGTGGTGTATATGTTAATGTCCCTAAAACAAAAGAAATATAAAAAAAAAAAAGCTTTATATTAGCCTTCACAATTAACAGATTATATTTTTAAGAAGAAAAGAAACAGCTCCACAGAAACAGAAAAAAAAAAGGCTATAAAATGTTATATGCTATCAAAGAAAAATTCAGCAGAGCACCCTAATCAATTAAATTTTACAGAAAAGTCCATTTCAGTTCTTCTCTCCTTCCTCATCACCATGAGCATCAGCATCAGCATCAGCATCAGCATCCTCATCATCTGTCATATTATTAATCACCTCTTTCAATATGCTTTTAATCTCTGTCTTTCTATCCATCAAATCAGTATCAAAGCGAGCACCTGTAAATCAGCACAATGCAGTGTGTTAGAAAGTTCCANTAGCATTAGCATCAGCATCAGCATCCTCATCATCTGTCATATTATTAACCACCTCTTTCAATATGCTTTTAATCTCTGTTTTTCTATCCATCAAATCAGTATCAAAGCGAGCACCTGTAAATCAGCACAATGCAGTGTGTTAGAAAGTTCCAAATTCCATTAGATTTCTTGGGCTTGTGCAAATATACCACCAACTTCCTATGTATTTAGAAATACAAATACATAGGTTAACAATAAATGCTAGTAGTGCATGATTTCATGAAGCTTTAATGAAGAATAGAGATGCAAATGAGTGTAGGTAAATTTAAACTTGATTAATTTAACCAAATTTGAATTGATGCGCAAAGATTAATATAAAAATGGAGCTACTAGAGAATAAAATATATATGGGGCATTTACATAAATATGACCCAATTCTTATGTATTTACATATTTAACACCTAAACTATGCTATTTTACATTCATAAAACCAAAATATTNAAATAGAGATGCAAATGAGTGTAGGTAAGTTTAAACTTGATTAATCTAACCAAATTTGAATTGATGCGCAAAGATTAATATAAAAATGGAGCTACTAGAGAATAAAATAATAAAAATTCATTTGATAAGTAAAAATAGAATAAAATATATATGGGGCATTTACATAAATATGACCCAATTCTTATGTATTTAAATATTTAACACCTAAACTATGCTATTTTACATTCATAAAACCAAAATATTTCATATCACATCCAAAAGATCACTACTTTAACTTTTAAAAGGTGAAAAACACATATTTATGCACTAGTAAGTCATGCAAAAATTAAAATTTAGGAGTTGGATATGTAAATATATAAGAATTGATTGGGATGTAAGTAAATCTTACAATTTTAAAATATTTTAATAAATAATACTAAACTTGATAATTCTAATCTATTTGATTTACATTTCTTACTTAAATTTTTTTTAAACAATATACCTCACAAACTAACAAATCAAGGAAAAACTAACTCTAATTTGGCCTATTAGCTTATCTCACATGTTTTCTCAAGAGTTGAGCTAAACAAATACAGCAGCAGCAAAAATAAATAAATATAATATATAAAAAATACCTAATTGATTGATAATATCAGCCAGGGTAGCCTGCATGATAAACATTTATTAGTGAGCCATGAATGGTGAGCCAACTAATAATAATAAAAATAAAACAGAAATTTTCAATGTTATAAAAAGCTAATACTCACAACATTGAAGTCTACTTCTTTAAGTATCTCACTAAGCACAGCAGATAACTGTTCTCTGCTGGGTGCAACAGAGCCTTCCTTTTTCTTCTCTGATATCTCATCAGGCCAAAGTTTGTGAAGTTAGTTTTGTAAACTTTTTTGCAAGATTTAAAAGGAAAAAAAAAAATCATGTGATCACATACCACCTAACTCCTATGTATTTACATATATAATACAAACTATTCTTTTTTTTTAATTTCTATCACCCAGAACTTTCATATAAGTTCAAAAATACCACTTTCAAGTTTTAAAAGGTGAAATACACCTTTTCATGCATAAGCATGGTGACATATATGTAAAAATTGAAGTATAGGTGTTATATNTTAATTTCTATCACCCAGAACTTTCATATAAGTTCAAAAATACCACTATTTCAACTTTTGAAAGGTGAAATACACCTTTTCATGCATAAGCATGGTGACATATATGTAAAAATTGAAGTATAGGTGTTATATATGTAAATAAATAAAACTTGAGTGGTATGTGTATAAATCTTCCTAGAAAAAATTGTTGAAAAAATGATTACATGGCAGGCAATTATATGTTGTAGATAACAACAAAAACAAAGCTATAAAACTAATAAAAAGAATTCAAAACAAACTATACCTTGCTTCTCCTCTGAATTTGTCTCCATCTTTGCACCTTTTGTCTGGCTTCCTTTCATGTCTTTGGAGGAAGTTCCGGCATCAGTCTTTCCTTTATTTTTATCAGCATTTTCAGATATATCACCCTTTGTTGAAGCCTTTCTCTTTGAATCATCATTTAAATCAGTTTTTATTGGCACTNGCAGGCAAAATATGTTCTAGATAACAACAAAAGCAAAGCTATAAAACTAATAAAAAGAATTCAAAACAAACTATACCTTGCTTCTCCTCTGAATTTGTTTCCATCTTTGCACCTTTTGTCTGGCTTCCTTTCATGTCTTCGGAAGAAGTTCCGGCATCAGTCTTTCCTTTATTTTTATCAGCTTTTTCAGATATATCACCCTTTGTTGAAGCCTTTCTCTTTGAATCATCATTTAAATCAGTTTTTATTGGCACTTTATCCTTCTTCCTCTTTGAACTCCCATTAATGTCCTTAGATTCACCTTTTGTATCAACCTTCTCTTTAGAAGATGAGAGGCTTTTCTTAGATGTTTTGCTCATATTTGAACTTATTTTGCTATCCTTAGAGTTAATTTCCTTATCGACTTTCTTTTTGGAAGATGATGGAGCTTTCTTAGATGTTGCAGGAGATTTTTTTGTCGTTGCGGGGGAATGTTGTTTGGATTCGAGCCCCTCTACCTCATGCATCCCCTCATTCGAGGATTTTTGGGTGAATTCAGGCTTTTGTTCATCTTTCTCGTCTTCTGCCTCGCTCTTAGAATTTTCATCGATTTCATCAGCATAAGAACTTTCATCTTCGTCCACAGATTCATCATCTTCGTCGGTTGAGTTAACTTTAACTTCATCTTCAATGTTATCTTTACTTGGTTTCCTTTGTTGCCTTTTCTTTCTCTAATATAAAAGTTTAGGTGTGAGGCATGTAAACATATAAGAATTTTGTGCTATACATGTAAATGTCCCTATATTCTAATCATGATTCTCAAGTAACAACATAGTTCTATAATCTTGTATCATTTTTGTAACCCAATTTTCACAAAATATGCTCTTCAAATTAAATATTTAAGATGTTTAACGCAATGCCAATATTGAAAATTATTTACAATTGCATGGTTGATCATTATTTTAGTTATGATTTAGATGTTAATACCTAATAATTATATTAATTTATTATTAAATATTTTTTTCTCAAATCACTGACAACTAGAAGGAATAACAATAAATTTACCAAATTAAAAATTTATATATATATATATATATATATATATATATATATANCTTTAATTTCTCAAAAAACATATCATGAACTTTAAACTAGATGAAACCACTATGCGTGCAAATGTTACTAATAAAATATAAGAATGGACATCAAAATAAAAAGTAAATAAATAACTTATAAAACAATATTATATGAGCAGATAATCTACATGTGCTTTTTTAAAACTAGATAATAGGAACAAATCAAAAACCTTTTCTTCTTTATCTGCAGATGCCTCTTCAGAAGCTCTTTTGCGAGTTATTTTGACACCCCGTTTGCCTTTTTTGCCTTTCTGAAGTTGAATGAAAGAAACAAATTGAAAAATATCATGTAATTGCTAACACACTTTTTTTTAAATACAATTTTACGACCCAAATATTTCATATCACAACAATAATACTATTTTAACTTTGAAAATGAAAAACAGTTTTTCATGCAAACTAAGTTGGCATATATTTAACTTGAATTTTATGTGGTAACTATGTAAACAAATAAGATATGAGTGGTATTTATTGTAAATCAGTTTAATATCANTTGGTAACTATGTAAACAAATAAGATATGAGTGGTATTTATTGTAAATCAGTTTAATATCACCAACTTGAGCATTAGTGGAAGCACAGACCTTAACTTTCTCAGACAGTACAACTTCTCTAGTAACATGCGGAGATTCCAAAAATTCCATTACTTTTGCAGAAATATCCTCCTGGGACATATANACATGTAATTGCTAACACACTTTTTTTTAAATACAATTGTACGACCCAAATATTTCATATCACAACAATAATACTATTTTAACTTTGAAAATGAAAAACAGTTTTTCATGCAAACTAAGTTGGCATATATTTAACTTGAATTTTATTTGGTAACTATGTAAACAAATAAGATATGAGTGGTATTTATTGTAAATCAGTTTAATATCACCAACTTGAGCATTAGTGGAAGCACAGACCTTAACTTTCTCAGACAGTACAACTTCTCTAGTAACATGCGGAGATTCCAAAAATTCCATTACTTTTGCAGAAATATCCTCCTGGGACATATAGAATGCAATTTCATCATCAAACACAACCATAATGATATAATGATGGAAGGCAAATATACAACACTCACAACCTACCTTCTTGGTGTTGACCTTTAATGTATAAATGTCTAGCAGATCAGACAATTCTAACAATCTATCTTTGTTGCACTTATTGAGTTTTTCCTTAACTTTTAATTTATCTTTCTCCTGAAAAGAAAAAAAATTAAAAAAAAAATATTGAAATTGTAGTACAGAACCAGATTCAACAATATAGTTCAAGGCAAACAGTGTTTGTAAGAGAATTGCATGATAAAGGACATAACAAGTGGTTCCTACACCAACTAAATACAGTAACAGCATGGAAGTTTGAAAGTTCTTGTTAAGGGAATAAAAACTAAGTTATATGACAAAACCATGCTTGATATTTAACTATAAATATTTAAAATTTAGCAATTAATCCAAAATTTTAAATCGATGCAGACAAAAAACAACACAAATGAAAAAAAAAGGTGCATTTACAAACATACCATCCGATTTGGTGCATTTACATACATACCACCCAACTCATATGCATTTACATACCTAACACCTAAATTTTGCTATTTGCATTATATCACTCAAATCATTCATATCACATAAAAATACAATTATTTTAACTTAAAAGAGAATAATAAACCTTTTTCCTACATAGTTAAAGTTGGTATTTACGTAAAATTTCATTTCTAGGTGTTAGACATATAAATTCATAAGAATTGAGCAGCATATATGTAAATCTTCCAAAAGAAATTACTCAGTGTGCATATGGGGGACAATGCTAAAACAAAGAACAAAAAAATGAGATGTCCTTTTTTCTCTATTTATAGTAAGGGGTTGTCTGGTAACAATTTTAGTAAATCCTGTAAATTCAAATTTACTATATCAAATCAATACTAGGATTTAAGACAAAACTAAGAGGAATTGAGAAACTCAATTTACTAAATCCAACATTTAAATTTTGCTTCTCTTTTTTTTTTTTTGGCTAGAAAATTTAAATTAAATCCCACTTAAATCCATTAATAGATGGCCCTTAAGGATGAAGAAAACAAACACAATATAACAATGGTAGAAAGAACTTCACCCTCTTAACTTACAAGACAAGTAGGACAAGCGTGAAATATAAAAATTACAGCAACACGATCACGTAGAAGGTGGTATTAGATCGAAACATAAATAAACTAAACATTGCACGGATGAGAAATGACATTCATTTCAGTTGCCTCATGTTATTAAATTCATATATGAACAATGTATTGGTCGTGCTTGTGCAAAAATGTGCATTAAAAAAAAAAATTAATCTTTCATATCACCCAATTCCCATGTACTTACAAATCTAACACCTAAAGTTCGCCTTTCACATTTATACCACCAAAATCTCATTATTTTGCTTTTAAAATATGAAATACACACTTTCATGCACGATGAATGTAACAAAAATTTAAGTTTTGGAGTTAGATATGTAAACACATTGGAATTGAGTGGTATGAAGTAAATCTTTCTTAGAACAAAGAAATAATATATCAATACTACCTCATTCTGAGACCAAACAAAGCCAGAGAATTGGAGGATGTTTCTCTTCAGAAAATGTGCCTACCAAGTTTTCAAAATATTAAACAAATAAGCATAAATCCATTGAAGTGTAGGCAATGGAAGACTAATTTAGAGAGCATATTTACATTTGCTTTTCTTCCAAAAAGAATTCTATGAAGAACTCGAAGACTCTCATCTGCCTTTCTTTTCAACAGTTTGAAAGCCACTGCAGGAAAGAAAATAAAATCAGAAAATTAATAAATAACTTCATTTTCTTAAAAATACTTGATGTACAGAAGTTTTCATTATGCAAACTTGCTTATTTTTGTTTTCGAGTATATGTATTTATCAAATCAAAATCTTAACAAGCTTATAATCTAGTCAATTTTCTTTAAATACAAATCTTTGCCCCAAAAAAAAGTTGAATTCATGATAAATTAGAAACTAATCTAAGAGAGTCCTAAATTGAAGTATAATTAAACCAGGTTGAAAAATGGTGGAAATAAACAATGAAAATAAATACATAGAAAATGTAAATTATAAAACACACAGATAGAGACAAATGTATGTGTAATCATTGAGAATTTGCAATGAAAAATAAAATGAAATGTGGCAATTAAAGGCTGCTCTAAGTAGGGGAAAAAAAGGGATGAAAGTTTGGCTACAAACCCGAGTTTTTCCAATCATTCCATTAAATTTCATTGGTTGTAAGTTCAGATATTATAGCCTTATCAAAAATAAAGATAGCACAACCAAAAATCAAATATTTTCACATTTTAGATAGCAAACACATAATGTTGATAACAAACTTCTAAAACAAATCCAATGAATCAANAAAAAAGAAAAAGAAATAAATATGGAAATTGTAGTACAGAACCAGATTCAACAATATAGTTCAAGGTAAACAGTGTTTGTAAAAGAATTGCATGATAAAAGACATAACAAGTGGTTCATACACCAACTAAAAACAGTAACAGCATGGAAGTTAGAATTTTCTTGTTAAGGGAATAAAAACTAAGCTATATGACAAAACCATGCTTGATATTTAACTATAAATATTTAATATTTAGCAATTAATCCAAAATTTTAAATCGATGCATACAAAAAACAACACAAATGAAAAAAAAAAAAATGGTTCATTTACAAAAATACCATCCGATTTGGTGCATTTACATACATGCCACCCAATTCATATGCATTTACATACCTAACGCCTAAATTTTGCTATTTGCATTATATCACTCAAATCTTTCATATCACATAAAAATACTATTATTATAACTTAAAAGAGTATAATAAACCTTTTCCTACATAGTTAAAGTTGGTATTTACGTAAAATTTGATTTTTAGGTATTAGACATATAAATTCAAAAGAATTGAGCAGCATATATGTAAATCTTCCAAAAGAAATTACTCAGTGTGCATATGGGGGACAATGCTAAAACAAAGAACAAAAAAAAGAGATGTCATTTTTGTCTATTTATAGTAAGGGGTTGTCTGGTAACAATTTTAGTAAATCCTGGAAATCCAGATTTACTGTATCAAATCAATACTAGGATTTAATACAAAACTAAGAGGAATTGAGAAACTCAATTTACTAAATCCAACATTTGAATTTTGGTTTTTTTTTTTTTATTTGGCGAGCAAATTTAAATTAAATCCCACTTAAATCCGCTAATAGATGGCCTTAAGGATGAAGAAAACAAACACAATATAACAATGGTAGAAAGAACTTCACCCTCTTAACTTACAAGACACGTAGGACAAGCGTAAAATATAAAAATTACAGCAACACGATCACATAGAAGGTGGTATTAGATCGAAACATAAATAAACTAAACATTGCACAGATGAGAAATGACATTCATTTCAGTTGGCTCGTGTTATTAAATTCATATATGAACAATGTATCGGTCGTGCTTGTGCAAAAATGTGCATTAAAAAAAAATTAATCTTTCATATCACCCAATTCCCATGTACTTACAAATCTAACACCTAAACTTCGCCTTTTACATTTATACCACCAAAATTTCGTTATTTTGTTTTTAAAATATGAAATACACACTTTCATGAGCGATGAATATGTAACAAAAATTTAAGTTTTGGTGTTAGATATGTAAACACATTGGAATTGAGTGTTATGAAGTAAATCTTTCTTAGAACAAAGAAATAATATATCAATACTACCTCATTCTGAGACCAAACAAAGCCAGAGAATTGGAGGATGTTTCTCTTCAGAAAATGTGCCTACCAAGTTTTCAAAATATTAAACAAATAAGCATAAATCCATTGAAGTGTAGGCAATGGAAGACTAATTTAGAGAGCATATTTACATTTGCTTTTCTTCCAAAAAGAATTCTATGAAGAACTCGAAGACTCTCATCTGCCTTTCTTTTCAACAGTTTGAAAGCCACTGCAGGAAAGAAAAAAAAAATCAGAAAATTAATAAATAACTTCATTTTTTTAAAAAATACTTGATGTACAGAAGTTGTCATCATGCAAACTTGCTTATTTTTGTTTTCAAGTATATGTATTTATCAAATCAAAATCTTAGCAAGCTTATAATCTAGTCAATTTTCTTTAAATACAAATCTTTGCCCCAAAAAAAAAAAAAGTTGAATTTATGATAAATTAGAAACTAATCTAAGAGAGTCCTAAATTGAAGTATAATTAAACCAGGTTGAAAAATGGTGGAAATAAACAATGAAAATAAATACATAGAAAATGTAAATTATAAAACACACAGATAGAGACAAATGTATGTGTAATCATTTAGAATTTGCAATGAAAAATAAAATGAAGTGTGGCAATTAAAGGCTGCTCTAAGTAGGGGAAAAAAAGGGATGAAAGTTTGGCTACAAACCCGAGTTTTTCCAATCATTCCATTAAATTTCATTGGTTGTAAGTTCAGATATTATAGCTTTACCAAAAATAAAGATAGCACAGCCAAAAATCTAATATTTTCACATTTTAGATAGCAAACACAATGTTGATAACAAATTTCTAATACAAATCCAATGAATCAAACGGATTAGCAAAGTGAAAAGAATTAGAGTAATAATGAATGAATCCAACTCCTCAAAAATAAATAAAATGAATTATAAAAGAAGCTCATTTCACATTAACATGCCACAAAAACAAGCACGGAGCATGAATTTATAACAGAATGCAAATTAAAGCAGACTTGGCCATTTATCATCATAAAAACTATTATAATACTTATCTAAATGCCAAAATGTCCGCGTGAATCCTTAGTAAAAACAGGTTATAAAAAATGCATTTTTGTTTTCTTGACAATTTAGTGATTTCTACTAAAAATACCCCTTATCAACATATTGGCTATTGAAAATGGATGCAAGAGCTCAAAGACATACAATTAGACATATCAAATAATAGAACTGCACGTAGANAGTGAAAAGAATTAGAGTAATAATGAATGAGTCCAACTCCTCAAAAACAAATAAAATGAATTATAAAAGAAGCTCATTTCACATTAACATGCCACAAAAACCAGCATGGATCATGAATTTATAACAGAATGCAAAATTAAAGCAAACTTGGACATTTATCATCATAAAAACTATTATAATACTTATCTAAATGCCTAAATGTCCGCGTGAATCCTTAGTAAAAACCGGTTATAAAAAATGCATTTTTGTTTTCTTGACAATTTAGTGATTTCTACTAAAAATACCCCTGATCAACATATTGGGCTATTGAAAATGGATGCAAGAGCTCAAAGACATATACAATTAGACATATCAAATAGTAGAACTGCACGTAGAAAATTGAGAGAGGGAAACTATCTCTAACCATTGGGGATGTCCTTCAGCTTCTCTCCAGAGCCCTGAAAACACCAGGAGATAAAGAAACACGGCTCAGTAGCCCAATCTAACTTAAAACTCCAAAACAAACAAAAAGGATCCATCAGTCGCTTCACCTGTTGAATCGAAAGAGTCTTGCTCGCAGAACCCCTAATCGACGACAGAGCTGCGTACCTCTCCACGGACTTCCTGTCCCTCGAAGGCCTATCCAACGGTAACGCCTTCCTCCTACTGCCCCCCTCCCCCTCACCGTCTTCTTCCTCCATCCTCCTCTTCCTACCCCTTTTCTTCGGCGTCACCTGATCTCCTTCTTGGTCATCGGCAGAGGAGGCGTTCAAAGGTCCCTCCTTGCTTGCTTCTTCGACGACCAACTGGGAAGCCATGGGATGCGGAGAAACCCTAGAGAGGAGGAAAAGGAGGGATTTTGTGGACTTAAGGGGGCAAGGATCAGAGGAAGGAATTGATTTTAATTACAGATGCGGGAGACAAGGCGCAATACATTTCGGAAAGGCGAGCGGGCTGCCTAAATTCGATCCCACCCGCCGCGATTATTTTGGCGCCGGCGGGCGTAGTTTGATTCAAATGTTGATAAATATTTCGGAATTTTTATCCTATTTTAATCGGAAAATACAATATAATAAAGGAAAATTTACAGAAATAGCACACAATTTTTAAATATTTACATGTCTGACACCTAAACTTTGTTATTTATATTTATAATACTTTGTTGTTATAAACATATGAATAAAAATATGTATTTTACTTTTAAAATGTTAGTACAAGTGTTGTTCTTGATGGGATGTTAAAGATTTGAGTATTATGTGTGTAAATAAAAAAAATTAGATGTCTAATATATAACTATATAAGAATTAGTATTCATTTACATGCATTTTTGAGGTATGTTATATGGAATGTACATTTGGATATAAATTTCATTACTTTCATCTACCTTTCTTTATGATGTAATATTAGTAATCCACTCGAGGTACATTATAAAATGTTCTTTTAAAATCATGTTGAATTCTTCATTGATTGTGAGTTTGATCTTACCAGAGCTTGGCTAGTTAGTTAACTAAACTTCATTTGCTTGTAAAAGTAGATAGTTTAACTCACTATTGTCCTCCTTTGATTTTTCAAATCAATATTAATAATAAAACACATATATTTTTGTAATTGACATTTTAGTGGTGTTTTCAACCCATAAATGTTGTATGTAACTCTGTTGGGCGAGAGGAACTCTCTTGACTTGACTTTCTTTTTTCATTATTTGCTTGAATTTTCTCCATCTTGTGTTCCTTTATAGCTTTATTCCTTGATCTTCTTTTTTATCTTCATATTACTTCTTAAAAAAATTGTCCCTACTTGAATGTATAAAATTTCCTTCCTTTTTGTATGGGTAGTGATTGAAGATATATATTTTGTTATTCAACAAAGAACTAATGACATGTTTAATGAGCGGGGGGTCTTGGCTTGGCCAAAATTTTAACTAGGATTAGGATTTCTAAACTAGAGAGAGATGCGATTTACCATGATTCATTGAATTGATTCGTAAATTAATGCAAAATTGAAGCCCTATATACAAGCTACCCTTTATATTGAATTAAACAGGAATTGTCACGCCTCGAGTCTAGAAGATGGTACACCTCAATAACACAATGACCTGATAAAATTAAGTAAAAATATTTTATATTCTCAAAAGAAATAATGCATTCAAGTAATAACATGCATAAATAAGGAAACATATATTTAAGTTTAGTTAATTTTATCTAATGATTCAATGTTAATTTTCTCATTCAATGTTACTTTTGTCTGCACATATACAAAGTTTATCGTCCACCCTTCGTTGTGCATTCTTATACATCTATATTTATTTGTTATTATTTAATTTTTAGTAGATATATATATCATTCCAACTATCCATCATATATATATATATATATATATATNCGACACTTTAATTAACCAAAAACATTAATATAATATATAAATAGATTCTTGATTAATTATAAAACATAATATATAAATTAAATGTTGTTATAAAATAGAAAAAACATTAAAGGCAATCGTTGAGAGATAATGTTTATTTCTTTTGAAAAAAAAAATTTGAAGTGAAATGTTTTGGTATTAATTAAAATTTGCTCTAAAACCTAGTCTTTTTTTGTTCACCGTCATTATTTAAAAAAGTGTATTTACATGCGTAGCACCCACTTATGTTTTTACATATATAACACCTAAATATAATATGTAAAAATTGAATTTTAGGTGTCAGATATGTAAATACATTGAATTTTAGAGGCATTATAGGCTAAATTGTAAGTCTAGGCCATGGTCAAAGCGAGACCACAACGTTCAAAGCGTGTTTCAAAATCTCGGCCAAAGTTGCAGATGATGCTCAGCTCCCTTGTGCTCCTAGAACTCTTGAACACAACTATCTGCTTCTTGCACTCCTTCGATCACCAGGCAGAAGTCTTTATTTACTCTTATTAGCCATAAACTAAGCAAATAAAGAGAAAAGAAAAGTAAATATTTAACTCAAGTAAAGTGCATTAAAAATGAAAATCAAAAGTGCTTTTCTTAGAAAAAGATATTCAATATATGTGGGTGAGTTATTTTGATAAACTTTTTAATGAAGCTTCTGAAAATACGATCGACCTTAGTGATCTTAATATCATTAATAATAATAAAACGTTTCATTTTTACCCTTCGCATTAATAAAAAAGAAGTTGAGGAAGCTTTAAAGAAAACCAAGGGTGGAAAGTCTATAGGATCTGATGATATCCCAATTGAAGTATGGAAATATTTAGGAGATTTGTGAGTTTCTTGGCTTACTAAACTCTTTAATATTATTTTAAAAACTTAAAAATTGCCCGAGGAGTGGAGGAAGAGTATCTTGGTCCACATTTTTAAGAATAAAGGGGATGCACAAGTGTGTGCAAATTATAGAGGAATTAAATTGATGTGTCATGCTTTAAAATTATGGGAGAGGGTCATTGAGCATAGGTTAAGACGTATAACAATGATTTCTAATAATCAATTTGGATTTATGTCGGGTTGGTCTATTATGAAAGCTATACATTTATTGAGAGGTTTGATGGAGAAGTTCAGAAATAATAATAAAGGGGACGCACAAGTGTGTGCACATTATAGAGGAATTAAGTTGATGTGTCATGCTTTAGAATTATGGGAGAGGGTCATTGAACTTAGGTTAAGATGTATTACAATGATTTCTCATAATCAAGTTGGATTTATGTCGGACTGGTCTACTATGGAAGCTATACATTTATTGAGAGGTTTGATGGAGAAGTTCAGAGATAATAATAAAGGGGACGCACAAGTGTGTGCACATTATAGAGGAATTAAGTTGATGTGTCATGCTTTAGAATTATGGGAGAGGGTCATTGAACTTAGGTTAAGATGTATTACAATGATTTCTCATAATCAAGTTGGATTTATGTCGGACTGGTCTACTATGGAAGCTATACATTTATTGAGAGGTTTGATGGAGAAGTTCATAGATGATAAGGAGGATCTACATTTGATTTTTATTGATTTAGAAAAAGCTTACGATAAGGTTCCAAGAGATATCTTTTGGAGAGTTCTTGAGAAGAAAGGTGTTGATATGACTTATATTCAAGTCATTAAAGATATGTATATTAGAGCTGTTACTTGTGTTCGAACTGAAGGAGGATTGACTAAATATTTTCTTATTTATGTTGGATTACATCAGGGATAGTCTTTAAGACCATATGTTTTTGCTTTAGTTATGGATGGTCTTATTGGATATTTACAAGAGGATGTACCTTGTGTATGCCTTTTTTTGATGATATCTTTCTCGTGGATAAAATGAGAGAAAGAACCCAGGAAAATCTTGAATTATGGAGGTCTACATTAGGGTAAATGCCTGCATTTGAGTAGAACTAAAACTGAATACATGGACTATAATTTTAGTGTAGTAGCTCTAGTGACAAAAGTATAATTTTGGGTGATCAAAAAATTAAAAGATGTGATGATTTTGATATCTCGGGTTTATTGTTCAAAGCGATGGTGATATAGATGGGGATGTTAATAGTAGAATTCAAGTTGGCTGGTTCAAGTGCAGGAATGCTTCGGGCCTTTTGTGTGATAGAAAAGTTCTGCTTAGACTGAAAGAAAAAATTTATAAGATGATGGTGAGACCTGCAATGCTCTATGACGTTGAATGTTAGCCTTCAAAAGAGAAGCATAATACTAATTTAAGTGTTGTTGGGATGAGAATGATTTGGTGGATGAGTGGCTTTACACTTGGAGATAAAATAAGAAATGAATATATCCATGATAGGGTTGGTGTAGCTCCGATGACAGACAAAATTAGAGTGATTCGTTTTAGATGGTTTGATCACATTAAACGTCGATCATCTGATGATTCAATTAGAAGAGTAGATATTTTAGATTCAACTTATGTTAAGAAAGATAGAGGCAGGCCGAGGAAGACTTGGGTTTATTGTATAAAAATGATCTTAATTTATTAGAACTAAATGAAAATATGACTCTAAAAATGACGCAATGGAAAAAAAGGATTCATGGAGCCGACCCCACATAGTGGGATTAAGGCTTTGTTGTTGTTGTTGTAAACCATAAACTAGGCATTTTTATTTTCTCCGTGTTTATTTTGCATTTTTCTTTTCCACTCATTTTAGCTTTATTCTTGATATAATATCATCTTGTCACTGTTATCTTTGAAGTAGAATTTTTTTGTGATCTTGCTAAGGAGGTGACTAGGGATGGACCTCATAAATTTGTGTGCTCTAGCTCTAGCCTTCTAATCTTTGATTTTCTCCCAACCATGGAGAAATTGACCAATCTTTATTTAAATAAAATACAATCTTCACATAAAATGNCGATTTTAATTACAGATGCGGGAGACAAGGCGCAAAACATTTCGGAAAGGCGAGCGGGCTGCCTAAATTCGATCCCACCCGCCGCGAATATTTTGGCGCCGGCGGGCGTATTTAGATTCAAATGTTGATAAATATTTCGGATTTTTTATCCTATTTTAATCGGAAAATACAATATTATAAAGAAAATTTTACAGAAATAGCACACAATTCTTAAATATTTACATGCCTGACACATAAACTTTGATATTTATATTTATAATACTTTGTTGTTATAAACATATGAATAAAAAGATGTATTTTACTTTTTATGTATGTAAATAAAAAAATTTAGATGTCTAACATATAAATTTATAGGAATTATTATAGTCAAGGAGCATCTAAAACTAAATGACATAAAATATAGCATAGTATTCATTTACATGCATTTTTGAGGTATGTTACATGAAATTTACATTTGGATATAAATTTCAATACTTTCATTTACCTTGCTTCACGGTGTAATATTAGTAATCCACTAAAGGTACATTAATAAAATGTTCTTTTAAAATCATGTTGAATTCTTCTTTGATTGTCAGTTTGATCTTACCAGAGCTTGGCTAGTTAGTTAACTAAACTTCATTTGCTTGTAAAAGTAGATAGTTTAACTCACTATTGTCCTCGTTTGATTCCTCAAATCAATATTAATAATAAAACACGTATACTTTTGTAATTGACATTTCAGTGGTGTTTTCAACCCATAAATGTTGTATGTAACTCTGTTGGGCGAGAGGAACTCTCTTGACTTGACTTTCTTTTTTCATTATTTGCTTGAATTTTCTCCATCTTGTGTTCCTTTATAGCTTTATTCCTTGATCTTCTTTTTTATCTTCATATTACTTCAAAAAATTGTCCCTACTTGAATGTATAAAACTTCCTTCCTTTTGTGTGGGTAGTGATTGAAGATATATATTATGTCATTCAGCAGAGAACTAATGACATGTTTAATGAGTGGGGGGTCTTGGCTTGGCAAAAATTTTAAGTAGGATTAGAATGTCTAAACTAGAGAGAGATGCAATTTACCATGATTCATTGAAATGATTCATAAATTAATGCAAGATTGAAGCCCTAGATACAAGCTACCCTTTATATTGAATTAAACATGAATTGTCATGCCCTGAGTCTAGAAGATGGTACACCTTGATAACACAATGATGTGATAAAATTAATTAAAAATAATTTATATTCTCAAAAGAAATAATGTATACAAGTAATAACATACATAAATAAGGAAATATAACTTTAAGTTTAGTTAATTTTATCTAATGATTCAATGTTAATTTTATCATTCAATGTTACTTTTATCTGCACATATACAAAGTTTATCGTCCACCCTTCATTGTGCATTCTTATACATCTATATTTATTTTTTATTATTTAATTTTTAGTAAATATCTATCATTCCAACTATCCATCAAATATAATTTTTTTTCTTTAATTTGGCTTTGATGAATTTGCCATATATTCACCTTTATTATGGTAGCTTGCTAGGAGATTCGTGACAGTAGAGTGATAAATTAAAATTTTAGTATTAGATGAGGATTCAACACACACACACACACACACATAAAAGAAAAGTAGCAAGAGGAGACACCAATATTTTTTTACATGAAAAACCAATGGAAAGGGAAAAATCCATGTGGCCTAGCCTATTTAAAATAATGTACTATATGATCATAAGTTCATAGTTTCACACTTTTCATAAATTGGTGAATGTAGAATTACAGTACTAATAATTACATATGTATGATAACCGTACAACTTTAATAATCATAATTGGGCTACAATAAATATATTTTTTAAAGATAATGATGATAGTAGGCTGCAAAAGTCATAGTTAGTTGCTACAAAGATAATATTTTCTTATAAATACTTTATTTGGTGGTTACGATAGTGTTAGTTGGTCGCGGAGGCTATAGTTGGAAGCTATAGTAAAAGTTAACCGCATAAGTTGTAGTTGGTAGTTATAGTAGCATTAGTTGGCCATGGAGACTATAGTTGGTTGTTAGCATGGGTCGTAGTTGATAACAAAAGTAGTGGTTGGTAGCTGCAACAACGGTTAGCCACACAATTTGTAGTTGGAAGATATAATAACAATTAACTACATTAGCTACAATAATAGTTAACCACATAGGTCGTAGTTGATCGCAGAAGTTGTAGTTAGAAGTTGTGGCAGCAGTTAGCTATATAGGTCATAGTTGGTCACACAGGTCTGAATCAATAGTTGTAGTAGCTTCAGTTGGCCGCAGAAGTTGTAGTTGGTAGTTGTGGTAGCAATTAGCCACAAAAGCTAGCGACTCATACATCTGCTTCTCTCGCTAAATCCTACCCAACCGAGAGAATGAGTTCTCGATCTCATCCTGGAAACGAGACAACAATCTGGGAGATTCCCGACATCCAATAGCTGCTTCCTCATGGGTGTTAATAGGAACATCTATGTGATCAACCTCACTATCCTCGCTCAAGACTAAGTCACCCTCGACCGGTATAGGGGCGGCTGTCACTTAGGTCACAGTTGGATCCCCATCAAAACATGTCAAAGGTGAATCAACGTCTGGGACTGCCAAAATTGAATTAACTACACCAAGAGACAATATACGTAAAGAAGACAATCAAAACCTAAAAAACAAGATCGAAGCTCCTTGTACCAAGGAGTCAATCCAACTAAGTCCCCATAATCAACACGTTGTTCTCATCAAGCAGCTCTAAAAGACCCATGAATCGAGCTATGGTTGAGCACCAGCAACTTCGGGCGCGGTCTGTTCAGTCAGCTAGTCTTAGGCCACTGCAGGGAGTTGATGCACCAGATAGATATCAGATCGCCCGACCTGCATCGATCGTCCTCCATAATTTTCCTTCTTTGAGAACTAAGAAATGATCACATGACCACACTTGATCCACCGACTTATTTCTTTTCCTCTTCTTGACATCAAATTTCTTTTTCTTCTTTTCTCCTCTTGCACAGTATGACCCCCTCGGTCTTTCGAAGGTGATGTGCATAAAAATATACTATTTTTTATGCTATATTTTATAATTATGTTGCACTTTAAAGGTATTTTTCTAGTTTTTTTTTGTTGTAGGTACATCAAATTGAAGAATTTGGAGTGATTGGAGTAGAAGAAACATAAATAGACCAAAATGGAGCAAATCAGGTCGAACCGGGGCACACCGAAGCCATGTGGGCCTAAACCGGGCACTTAAGTGCCTGTGCCCGGCGCTTAAGCACACAAAATGGTACTTCGGTGCCACCAGACAGAGAGGTGGGTGCTTAAGCGCCCAAAATCGGAGCTTAAGCGCAAAAAATGGTTTTCAACATATCTTCTAGAATATACATCGAATTTGGACAATTTTTGAAGCGGTGCTTCGGGTTTCTCTTGGAAAATTCATTGGAAATGATAAATGGGACTTTATAGAAGAATTTGGGGCAGTTATATGGATGTTTTTGAAGACTTTGAAGAGGCACGTGAGGTACCATTTGGAAGATTCATTGAATATGGACACGTTTGAAGAGACACTTAAGCGCCTCCTCGAAAATTATAAATAAGGCATAGAAATATTTTTAAAATCTAACTCTTAGACTCTTGAATCAATTGGAGGAGGAGAAGAAGGCTTGGGCGAGAGCCCTAAGTGGGGTGACAATGTGAGAGAGAAAGAGAAAGAGTGCAAAATTTCTTCTTTTCTTTTCACTTTATTCTTGGAGAGGATTGTAAGGAGATTGCTTTTGCTATACAAGGAGAGNAAGTATTACATGAGGATTCAACACACACACACACACACATAAAAGAAAAGTAGCAAGATGAGACACCAATATTTTTTTACATGAAAAATCCATGGGGCCTAGCCTACTTAAAATGATGTACTATATGATCATAAGTTCATAGTTCCACACTTTTCATAAATTGGTGAATGTAGAATTACAATACTAATAATTACATATGTATAATAGCCGTACAACTTAAATAATCGTAATTGGGCTACAATAAATATATTTCTTAAAGATAATAATGATAGTAGGCTGCAAAAGTCATAGTTAGTTGCTACAAAGATAATATTTTCTTATAAATACTTTATTTGGTGGTTGCAATAGTGTTTGTTGGTTGCGGAGGCTATAATTGGAAGCTATATTAAAAGTTAGCCGCATAAATTGTAGTTTGTAGCTATAATAGCATTAGTTGGCCATGGAGACTATAGTTTGTTGTTAGCATGGGTCATAGTTGATAACAAAAATAGTGGTTGGTAGCTGCAGCAACAGTTAGCTACACAATTTGTAGTTGGAAGATATAATAATGATTAACTACGTTAGCTACAACAATAGTTAATCATATTGGTCGTAGTTGGTCGCAGAAGTTGTAGTTAGAAGCTGTGACAGTATTTAGCTATATAGGTCATAGTTGGTCACATAGGTCTGAATCAATAGTTGTAGTAGCGTCAGTGGCCGCAGAGGTTGTAGTTGGTAGTTGCGGTAGCAATTAGTCACAAAAGCTAGCAACTCACACATCTGCTTCTCCGTTGAATCCAAACCAACTGAGAGAATGAGTTCTCAATCTCATCCAGGAATCGAGGCAACAATCTAGGACATTCCAGACATCCAATAGCTGCTTCCTCATGGGTGTTAATAGGATCATCTAAGCGATCAACCTCACTATCCTCGCTCAAGACTAAGTCACCCTCGATCAGTATAGGGGCGGCTGTCACTTAGGTCACCGTTGGATCCCTATAGAAACATGTTGAAGGCGAATCAACGTCTGAGACTACCAAAATCGAGTTAACTACACCAAGAGACAATATAAGTAAAGAAGACAATAAAAACCTAAGAAACAAGATTGAAGCTCCTCGTACCAAGGAGTCAATCCAACTAAGTCCCCACAATCGACATGTTGTTCTCATCAAGCAGCTCTAGAAGAACCATGAATTCTTGTACCCCGAGCTATGGTTGAGCACCAACAACTTCGGGCGGGGTCTGTTCAGTCAGCTAGTCTTAGGCCACGGCAGGGAGTTGAAGCACTGGATAGATATCGGGCCGCCCGAACTACATCTATCATCCTCCATAATTTTCCTTCTTTGAGAACCAAGAAATGATCAAATGACCCCACTTAATCCACCGACTTTTTTCTTTTCCTCTTCTTAACATCAAATTTCTTCTTCTTCTTTTCTCCTCTCGGACAGTATGACCCCCTCGGTCTTTCGAAGGTGATGTGCCTAAAAATGTACTATTTTTTATGCTATATTTTATAATTATGTTGCACTTTAAAGGTATGTTTTCTAGTTTTTTGGTTGTAGGTACATCAAATTGAAGAATTTGGAGTGATTGGAGCAGAAGAAACATAAATTGACAAAAATGGAGCAAATCAGGTTGAACCGCGGCACACCGGAGCCATGTGAGCCTAAACCGGGCACTTATGTGCATGTGCCCGACGCTTAAGCACCCAAAATGGCACTTAGCGCCCAAAATCGGCGCTTAAGCACCAAAAACGGTTTTCAACATATCTTTTAGAAAATACATTGGATTTAAACAATTTTTGAAGCAGTGCTTTGTGTTTCTCTTGGAGAATTCATTGGAAATGATAAATGGGATGTTCTAAAAAGATTTGGGGCGGTTATATGGATGTTTTGAAGACTTTGAAGGCACCATTTGGAAGATTCATTGAATGTGGATACTTTTTAAGAGACACTTAAGTGCCTCTTGGGAAATTATAAATAAGGCTTATAAATATTTTTAAAATCTAACTCTTGGACTCTTGAATCAATTGGAAGAGGAGAAGAAGGCTTGGGTGAGAGCCCTAAGTGGGGCGATAAGGTGAGAGAGAAAGAGAGAGAGTGAAAGATTTCTTCTTTTCTTTTCACTTTGTTATTGAAGAGGATTGTAAGGAGATTGCTTTTGCTATACAAAGAGAGTTTGATTTCCATCTAAGATAAGTATTTTCATTTTATTTTGATATGAATCTAGTACTTTGTTTGTATGGTTTCAAAGTCTTGTTCAATGAAAAGTTCTTGTTGCTCCTCGATATGTAGTGAGCAGTTTTCTTTACTCTTCCCTCTTATAATGAATTAGTATGCATGTGTAGGATATAAAATTGAGTAGAGAGAGAATATATTGTGATGTTTTTACTTTGTTCTTCATTTACATGTAAACATGAATAAATTGCATGTTAAAATATGTTGTGAAAACATATAAGATTTGTGATGGTGTTGTCTCAATCAACTATGGTAAAATCACACGAGATTGTATGGATGAGAATGTAGTACATATTATTGAGTGCAAATAGATAGAGAAATAATATTTGATGGGTATAGAATTAGAGGACTTTAGAGTGACAGGCTAAAGCCCCCAATTTGGTTCTTAGTTTTAGGTCTTAATACTAGATGTTACCCTTTAAGTGAGGGGACAAATAGACTCTAGAGTGAGAGTTAGTATCTCTCATGCCTAACCAGTCTTTAGGATTCTTAAACTATGAATTAGCCAATGTTTTTTTATATCACTTGACCGAGGGTAAAGAATATAATTGCTCTTATTTGCCACAATCTCTCTCACTACTTGTTTTACTTTTACACATGTCACTAATTTCAATGCATGAGGAAGGGTACTTTTAATAAATTAAACCCCACTTTCTGATTTTCACTAAGTAGTTTAGTTTAGGAGTAGAAGTATTATTGTAGTGATAATTATAAGATATAATCAAAACCAAACATTTATCAACCTTCCAAGCTAGGGCGTGTTATTCTAGACTAGAACTTCTTTTGAAAGCCATCGTGATTAACCTTAATCTCCATGGGATCGATATTCGGGGCTTAATCAGAAAGCCCTATATTACTTGATAACGATATGTATACTTGCGTAGAATCCCTACTATTTAAAAATATAATTGAAATCTTACTTTGCTTGGGATCAAGTTTTTGGCGTCATTGCTGAGAATAAAATCTTCAATTAGTGGTGTCAACTTCATAAATCCTTACATATAAAAAAATATCAGGATCAAGTTTTTGGTGCCTTTACCGAGGATCGCAACAATTGATCTTGACTTTTAGGAGAATTTTAATTGAAGTACTTAGGCTTAGACTTGAAAAACTGTTGTATTGTAAAAACTATTTTTGTGTGAAAAATATTTTTTTATATAAAAAAGTGTTGTGAAAAAACTGTTTGTGTGAAAAATAAGGTGTTTGTGAAAATATTTTGTCGTGTTAAATATATTTTTTATTTTATTTGTTTAATTGTTAATGTATTGTTTCTTGTGTTGCGTATGTGAAATAAAAGATCTGCAAGACTTGTGCCTTATGATCCCGAGTTAGAAAAAAGGAAAAAAAAATAAAAAAATAGAAAGGACTTGAAAAACTTGAAATGGAAATGCAAAAAATTCTAAATAATAACTTGGAAAATCAACATAAATCATTGAGAGATTATATAATTCCTACGACAGATGAAATTCACTCAAGTATACAAACCCTGTCGTAGAAACTGTCTCGTTTGAACTAAATCTAGTGATTATCCAACTAGTGCAGAACAATCAGTTTGGGAGAACTCCTTTTGTGGATCCCTATTTACACTTATCAAGTTTTCTAGAAATTTGTGCTACATTTTGTTATAATGGCATGTTGGGCAATGGTGTTAGACTAAGGCTTTTTCTTTTCTCACTAAGGGAAAAGGCTAAAATGTGGTTATACTCATTAGCACCTAACACTACTAAAAATTGGAATGAGTTAACTCAGAAATTCCTAAGTATTTTCCAGCTTCAAGAACTACTAAACGTAGAAACGATATTATCTCATTTTGTTAGTATAAAGGGGAATCAATATACGAAGCCCGAGAAAGATTTAAGGGGCTCCTAAGAAAGTGTCCACACCATGCTATGCCCGATTAGTTAATCATTCAAACTTTTTACAAAGGGTTAGTAAGATCCCTTAGGTCTACAATTGAGGTTGTCATTGGTGGATCATTAATGTCAAAACCATTTTATGAAGCATATGTGTTAATTGATAAAATGGCTACAAATGAATTTCAATGGCCCTCTACAAAGGTAAATCCAAAAAAGGTAGTCAGTGTTCATGATACATATGTGATTGCAATTCTTGCATCTCAGGTTGCTACAATATCAAGGAAGTTGGACCAATTTGGAATGAACCAGACTTAATTTACTCTAGTAAGCAAAGTTCATTAGGGCCTATGATTAATTCTAACTTATCATATGAGACTTTAAATACCATAAACAACCCTTATTCTAACTTTTACAACCCATGTTGGAAGAACCATCTTAATTTTAACTGGTATCATACTATTAGGGGTGGAAACCAACAATGGGAAAATAATCATGCAAATCCTAATGGAAGTTGGAATAATCAGAGGGAACACAAACTATAGACCTTCGTATCCACTGGACTCTAACAATGATCAACAATTTGAGGATAAGAAGATGTTTATAGAAGAAGTGATATTGTAAATGGGAAACCAGTTGCAAGGTTAAAATGTAAAGATTAGAAACATAGAGAATTAACAGGGATAAATCGCTAATTCACTTAGCAATATACCCCAAGGAACACTTCGTAACAACTTTGAGATCAACCCTAAGGAGAACAATAATGAACAAGTAGAAGCTGTCCAATTAAGAAGTGGAAGAGAGATAGAGGATGTGGTTAGAAAAAAGAAAGAAGTTATGAGAGAAACAAAGGAAACTAAAAAACCTAAAAAACATGTTTCTAAGGATTTGGAAAAATTAATATCTCTAACTAAAATCAACTTAGAAAGACCGCCACCTCCATTTTCTCAAAGACTAAGACAATATTAGTTGGATAAACAATTTTCCAAGTTCATGGAAGTACTTAAGAAGTTAACGATAAATATTTTTTTCACTAAAGCTTTGTAATAGATGCCAAGTTATGAAAATTTTATGAAAGAGATATTAAACAAGAAAAATAAATTTAGAGATTACGAGACAGTTGCACTAAGTGAGGAGTGCAGCGCTATACTTCAGAAAAAACTTTCTCATAAACTTAAAGATCCTTGTAGCTTAACAATTCCTTGTGCAATTGGAGAAAGATTATGTGGAAAAGCTTTTTGTGATTTAGGATCGAGCATTAATGTGATGCCTCTGTCTATGATGCCTCTGTCTATATTTAGAAGGTTAGGTTTGGCTAATATTTCTCCGACTACTATAACCCTTCAGTTAGCTGATCGATCTATCATTTATCCAAAAGGGGTTATAAAAGACGTGCTTATTAAAGTTGATAAATTTATCTTTTCTATAGACTTTATTGTACTAGATATGGAGGAAGATAAGGAAAATCTAATTATTTTGGGGAAACCTTTTCTTGTTAGTGGACAAACTATGGTAGATGTGCAAAAAGGGAGAGTTGAATATGAATATTAATGACCAGGAAGTCACTTTTGATGTGTTAAAAACTATGAAATATCCTGCTGAGAGAAAAAATGATGATTGTTTTTTGATGGATGAAATTGATTATCTAAGTAAAGATCATTTTCAAGAAAGTTTTGAGAGTAAGTTAACAGATGAGATCGAAATGAACTTTCATGATGAGTTGAAAAAGTTGTTTAAAGAAGACTCTATGTATGTTCAAAGAGGTGTGAAATGATGGAAGTTATTAAAAATAGTAAACTTTTAATTTCATTTGTTGAAAAAACTCATGAACTTAAGATGAATGTACCCCATACAATTTTAAAGCCTACATATTTAGGAAATTCATCTACACCGTCAATCTTTATATCTTCATATTCGACTTGATCACAAGAAGAGCTTGAATTGAAATTAGTAAAAGATCTCCTAAGAAGAAGTTATTCAAAATCATTGAATGGCATATTTCATGTTTTACAGATAAAATGAATGAGATTTTGATGTTGGGGCAACCAAAGTAAACAGTGGATACATCGGGTCATTGATGTTAGACCAAGTGCTTCATGGGAGGCAACTCATGGTTATCTTCATTATATGTTTAGTGTAAATGTTATTATGTTGGATTGGATAATAGTGAGATGTTAGACTTTGATCCGTGTTTGATGTGTAAGAGTTGATTGAATTAATGTTGTGAGGTAATTTCTTCGTCATGACTAGATTTGTATATGATTTCTGGTGTAGCAGGTTGATGAGTCTGTTATGACTTAGTTCTCAACTGGAGTTGAGCATTACCTTGAAGTATGTAGAGTTTGGACTTGGACTGCTCCATGTCAACTCCATTACTTCCTTTATCTGACTTTGTCTTCACTGAGTAAGGTCATAAACTTACTTAGTGAACAACATCTGGATGAACTGCACTATTTTTATTTACCAGATTGTGTATACCTTAGACTTAGAGTAACCCTGCAATTGGCAACACATTAGAGAATTCTGGTCCATGGGTGATAACCATATAAAGTTTTATAATACACCCACATTATTAGTGTAGTTTCTTCCATTAGAAATTGAAAGTAAGGAGGGGAAATGTGAGTAGAAGGGAGATTGAATTAACCTCAATTGTTGTTTGTTTATGAATTTGTGAGTCTATGTATTGGAGTTTGTGGGTCTATGTTTGTCAGTCAAGTTGAATGAGTCATTGAAGATGACAAAACTTATCTTAATATTTTAAACTTATTAGCATCCAACAATTCCTTTATAAAGTTTAAAATGTGTTCCTGTTTAATCTTCATTTTGTACCCGTTCTACTATTTAAAATTCCTTTATAGTGTTATGTCAAGCATGTTTAGGTTAGATTTACTTTCTACTGCAATATTTTACCATGTATTATTTGTTGATATTTTTGTAGGATGTGTAGTTGATCCCCGAAAATATAGTTGTGTAAAATTTATAAAGTTGACTCTGCTTTACAACGATGTCAAAAACTTGATGTGGTATTTTATGAATAAGAACGTTAAGCACTTAATGCAGGGATTCTACGCAAGTATACGTATTATTATCAAGTAATTTAAGACTTTCTATTTAAGCCCCAAATATCGATCCAACGAGGAAGGTTTAAATTTGAAATGATAAGTTAAATACAAAATTCACATAAATAAAACAAAATTACTGTCACTAATTTCAAATGTTTAAGATACTATCAAAACTAAATTATTAATTACTAGTAAAATTTAAATGTAAAGTTTAAAACATTAACTACTAAACAATGTTTATGTGATGAAGTTTTCTAATATGAAAAAGCATCTTTCCCACTACAATGAGTTTTTGTGAAAATGAGATGAGATAAATGATTTAAATACGTATTGTGCCAAATAAGAGCAATTTTAATTCTCTACCCTAATTCAGTGTTATAGAAAATCATTGGCTAATCTCAGGTTTAGTCCCTAAATCCGTGGCTATGCTAAATGGATACTGACTCTCACTCCAGAGCTCCTACTTCCCTTCCCTTGAAGGCTAACTCTCACTTTATTTCTTAAACACTAAGATCGAATTGGGGATTTTAGTCTGTCACCCTAAAAACCTCCAATTCTACACCCAACAATGTATATTTCCCTATTTATTTGTACTTAATTCCATGAACGAAATACTCCTTCATAGAATTAAATGTGATTCTCACTCTGTTGTAGAACTCATAGTCCACTTTCTGGATCATATGTTTCACAACATATTTTAACAATTCAATTGGTCATATCGAAAAATAAAATAAGAACGAAATTGAAAAACCATCACAATTTATTTTATATTTTATCATCAACACATCCAAATTATCTCTTTATTTCACCATATCTCAGAGTAGGGAGAAAGATAAAGGAAACTATTCAGACTGCATGAGAAAGATACAATAAAACACAAATTTTTTATATGAAAGAAAGTTCATACAACAATAATAAACAACCAACACTTATCTGAAACTCTTTCTCAAAGTAAATCTTTTGTAGTCTCTCTTAGGAAATGTAGGAAGAAGAAATCTCTCACTTATCTTCCTTTCCAGCACTCTTAGAGAAAAATTCACACTTAAACTCACCATAAAAACTCAAAATTATAAATAAAATAAATGACTAATGGACTCTAAGTGGTTATAGAGAATGTGGAATAGTGTGGAAGAGAGTGGAAAGCGGTTGAAGGGTACGAAGGGGGTCTTTTCTGATCAATTTCGGCTCTAAATGAATATAATGTCGGTTTTCTAATAGGTGCATCCAAAAAATCTTCAAAAAGCGTCCAAATTCATCGAATCTTCTAGAAATATGCCTACATCGACACGGGCACTGTCGGCGCCAGTAGCCATTTAATTAATCTGCGCTCTCTGTCAAATGGAACCGTCGGCGCCCAGTCTGGCGCCATCGGCGCTAAACATTTCTTCTAAACTTCCATTTCAAATTCCATCATTTTTGTTTCATTTTTGCTTCAAGTCCTAAAAATCAACAACTTGTAATTAAACATGAAAAATATCTTCCTTTAATGTGCAATATCACCAAAAAGGAGTATAAAATATAGGTCTAAATATGCATGTATTTTTAGTGTATCAGCAGTAACTTATAAAAGTGATCTTTCTCTGCCGCATATTTTTGTACTTCATTGTTACACATATTTGAGCTTAAGTTTGGGGGGNTTTATTTTCTTTCTAATGATTATTGTTATGTGGAGTCACCTTAAGGATGCTAGAATTTTAAGTATAGAAATAGAGTAGGAAATCTTAGTTGATATTTTTAGTGAAAAGGGTAAATCTAGAGTTAAGGATATTTAGTGGAGAACTTAGGAAAATGAATAACTATCTTTAGTAGGAAGAATTGTATATTTAAAAAATTAAGGATTCTTATAATTTTTATTTTCAAACATTTAATGCTCTTTTAGAAAGTATTTAAAAAAATACATCTTTTCAAGTGAAGGAAGGTAATAAGTTTTAAATTTAGAGAAGGATAGTGAAATTCAAAATTATTTAAGCACTACTCCAGATATAGTAATCCTCACATATAAAAAAAAGAAATGAGAGAAAAAAAAAATAATGGATCAAAAAGATCCTAAAAAAATGAGGAGAAGCTTGAGGAGAGGTCCTAATAAAAAATTGGTTTTACTTGAATCTTTCTAAAGTAAGAAACTTAAGAAAATCATAAGCTTTCTTTTTATACTTATATTAGTAAAAATTATTTTTAAGAGAGTTCTTAAAGGTAGAAAGTAAAGTTCATAGGATCCGAAGTTTGAAAAATATGCATATATTTCTGAATTAAATAGGAAAACAAGTTCCCAAATTTGATGATAAATATTTTAAACCCTGTGCTAGTCTGATTCACTAGAAGTTCTTCTAATTTGAACTCTCACATTTTTAGAACAAAATTTTAAAAATTCTAAAAGATAACCCTTTAACTCAAATCTACATAAACTATTTTAAAAATGTAGTATTACTTGAGGACAAGTAATATTTAAGTTTGAGGGATTTAGATGTGCCTAAAAATGTACTATTTTTCATGTTATTGATATTGCACTTTAAAGATATATTTTCTTGTATTTTTTTTTTGTAGGTACATCAAATTGAAGAATTTGGACTGATTGAAGCAAAAGAAACAAAAAAAAGACCAAAACAGAGCAAATCAGAGCAAACCAGGTCGAATCGGGGCACATCAGAGCCATGGGGGCCGAAACCAGGCACTTAAGTGCCTGTGCCTAGCGCTTAAGCACCCAAAATGGCTCTTAAGAGCCACCAGATAGAGAGGAGGGTGCTTAAACGCCCAAAATCAGTGCTTAAGCGCTAAAAATGGTTTTCAACGTATATTCTAGATTATACATTGGATTTGGACGATTTTTGAAGCGGTGCTTCATGTGTCTCTTGGAGAATTCATTGGAAATGATAAAAGGAATTTTATAGAAGGATTTTGGGCGGTTATATGGTCATTTTTGAAGACTTTGAAGAGGCACTTGAGGCACCATTTGAAAGCTTAAGCACATCTTGGGAAATTATAAATAAGGCTTGGAAATGTTTTTAAAAACTTACTCTTGGACTCTTGAATCAATTGGAAGAGGAGAAAAAGGCTTGGGCGAGAGCCCCAAGTGGGGTGACGAGGTGAGAGAGAAAGAGAGAGAGTGAGAGATTTCTTCTATTCTTTTCACTTTGTTATTCGAGAGGATTGTAAGGAGACTGCTTTTGCTATACAAGGAGAGTTTTATTGTCATCTAAGATAAATATTTTCATTGTATTTTGTTTTGAATCTATTACTTTGTTTGTATGGTTTCAAGGACTTGTTCAATGAAAAATTATTGTTGTTTCTCCATGTATATTGAGTAGTTGTCGTTACTCTTCCCTCTTATAATGAATTAGTATGCATGTGTAGGATATAAAATTGAGTAGAGAGAGAATATATTGTGATATTTTTACTTTTTTCTTCATTTACATGTAAACTTGATCAACATGCATGTTAAAAGCTATTGTGAGAACATTTGAGATCTGTGATGGTGTTGTCTCAATCAACTGTGGTAGAATCACATGAGATTGTATGGATGAGAACGTAGTCCATATGATTGAGTGCAAATAAATAGACAAATAATCTTTGATGGGTGTAGAATTAGAGGACTTTAGAGTGACAGACTAAAGCCCACAATTTGATTCTTAGTTTTAGGTTTTAATACTAGATGTTAGCTTTCAGGTGAGGGGACAATGAGACTCTAGAGTGAGAGCTAGTATCTCTCATGCCTAACCAGTATTTAGGATTCTTAAACTATGAATTAGCCAATTTTCTTTATATCACTTAACCGAGGGTAAAGAATATAATTGCTCCTATTTGTCACAATCTCTCTCTCTACTTGTTTTACTTTTACCCATGTCACTAATTTCATTGCATGAGGAAGGGTACTTTTAATATATTAAACCCACTTTTTGATTTTCACTAAGTATTTTAATTTAGGAGTAGAAGTAGTATTGTAGTGATAATTATAGGATATGATCAAAACCAAACCTTTATCGACCTTCCAAGCTAGGGCGTGTTATTCTAGACTAGAACTTCTCTTGAAAGCCACCGTGATTAACCTCGATCTCCGTGGAATCGATATTTGGGGATTAATAAAAAAGTCCTATATTACTTGATAATGATACATATACTTGTGTAGAATTCATACTATTTAAATATGTAATTGAAATTTTACTTTTCTTGGGATCAAATTTCTTGCGCCATTGTCAGAGATTAAAATCTTCAAATTGTGGTGTCAACTTCATAAATCCTTACATATAAACAATATCGGGATCAGAAGGTAACACATATACTTTTGTAATTGACCTTCGAGTGGTGTTTTCAGCCCATAAATGCTTTGTGTAACCTTGTTGGGCGACATGACCTCTCTTGAATTGACTTTCTTATTTCATTATTTGCTTGAATATTCTCCATCTTGTGTTCCTTTTTATAGCTTTATTCCTTGATCTTCTTGTTATCTTCATATTTCTTCTTAAAAAAATTGTTCCTTCTTGAATGTACAAAATTTCCTTCCTTTTGTATGGGTAGTGATTGAAAATATATATTTGGTTATTCAACAGAGAACTAATGACATGTTTAAGGAGTGGGGGGCCCTGGCATGGCAAAAATTTTTAAGTAGGCCTAGGATTTCTAAACTAGAGGGAGACTCAATTTACCATGATTCATTCAATTGATTCAATAATTAATGCAAGATTGAAGCCCTACATACAAGCTACCTTTTATATTGAATTAAACATGAATTGTCATGCCCCAATTCTAGAAGATGGTACACCCTGATAACACAAAGATGTGATGAAATTAATTAATCATGTTTTGTGTCCTCAAAAGAAATAATATATAAAAGTAATAACAGAGATAAATAAGGAAACATAAATTTTATTTCATAAATAATTGAGTATAATGTCATAAATACCATAAAGAAAAAAGCTACCCAAAAGAGGGAATATAATAAATAAAGAAAATTCATAAATACCATAAAGAAATCTAGAATAGAAATGTTTGCTCTCGTTGAGGTTATCAATAGATTCTATTACACGAAATGTCAATCGATGAGTTTGGCAAATCAAACTCAGTAAATAATAGTGATTTATTAAAATATAAATGATAAAGAATTGGGGCATGCAGTATTAACAACAAAGATGAATAATTACTATGTGCATATATAATGTCATAAGACAACAAAAATTTTATAAATATTGTTATGACTATACTCAGTTATTTTAATAAAACATGTAATCATTTTGAATCCAATCAAGCCTTATAGTGTATAATTTAACAGGTATTTGCTATTCAATTTTAATTCAATTTACATTTATATGGTTGATTTTACTATACACTTTAAAACTGGCAAGATAAACACCAACCCAAGGAAACCCGATAATTTCCTATAAAATCATCATTTTGTGTGCCCGTGAGTCTCACTAACCAATATCAAAAAGAATTTCATTGACGTGCATAACATCACACTCAACTATACAAAATTGCAATATCTTTCATAGGTAAATATACAAGTATTATATTGCTTCACACATGCTTGAGACATGACAAAAATCTACATGCATTCATAAAAGTAAAAAGTAAAGTGCTAGAAATAAAAATATTATAATTGCATGATTTATTCAAATATGTAGGAAGTAGAGTAGCGATAAAATAAGACAACTAATTACTTCATTATGAGAATAATTAAGCTTATAATAAGTTCAATAAGAAAAATAAATGAGCAACAAGGGTACGGTCGACAATCATATAAAATGCCTATGAATCTATTATAAATAGCAAGAACAACATCACTAATTAGGAAGGGTACGTTTATCATCTGATAAAAAAATACTTAATTATCTCGAGATGGGAAACAAAACTCTAAAAACTTTCAGCAGTTTAACGAGCATCAGATAGTAAGTCCCACACAAATCAAACTCCAAAAAAAGTTAACCATTCACATAAATATTAAAACAATTTATTTATATTATTATTATTTCGTAAACATATATATATATATATATNAAAACGTGTGATCGATGTCAACGAGTAGGAAATATATCTAAAAGAAATGAAATGCCTCTAAATTTCATATTGGAAGTTTATATCTTTGATGTTTGGGGATTAGATTTTATGGGACCATTTATTCCTTCATTTGGGAACTTATGTATATTAATTGCAGTAGACTACATCTCTAAGTGGATTGAAGCACAAGGTTTANTATGTTAATTGTAGTGAACTACGTTTCTAAGTGGGTTGAAGCACAAGCTTTACCTCGTTGTGACGCTAAAAGTGTTTCAAGATTTTTAATGAAAAATCATTAGATATGGAAATGCTTAGAATGATTATCACTAACAGAGGATCCCATTTTAGGAATAGATACATTCAGAGATTGACAAAAAATTTAATATTTTTCCTTTACCTTGCTGTAACGCTAAAAGTGTTTCAAGATTTTTAATGAAAAATATTTTCACTAGATACGGAATGCCCTCGTTGTGACACTAAAAGTGTTTCAAGGTTTTTAATGAAAAATATTTTCACTAGATACGGAATGCCTAGAATGATGTCTCAAGATTTTTGATGAAAAATATTTTCACTAGATACAGAATGCCTAGAATGATTATCACTGATAAGATTTTTAATGAAAAATATTTTCACTAGATACAGAATGCCTAGAATGATTATCACTGACGGAGGATCCCATTTTAGGAATAAATATATTCAGAGATTTGCAGAAAAATTTAATATTATTCATAGAGGATCGCCACTTTAGGAATAAATATATTTAGAGATTGACAGAAAATTTTAATATTATTCATCAAATCTCTACTGCTTATCACCCTCAAACCAGTGGGTTAGCTGAAGTTTCTAATAGAGAGATTAAACAAATACTTGAAAAGACTGTAAACCTTAGCAGAATAGATTGGTCCACTAGATTGTATACTGCATTATGGGCTTACAGGACTGCTTATAAAACTTCTATGGGAATGACTCCTTACAGACTATTTTTTGGAAAGACTTGTCACTTACTAGTAGAATTGGAGCATAAAGCATATTGGGCTATTAAAGAATTCAATTATGATTTGAAAGATACTGGTAAGAAGAGATTGTTACAATTAAATGAATTAGAAGAATTAAGAAATGAGTCATATGATAACGACATAATTTATAAAGAAAAATTAAATTTATAGCATGATCGGAAGATTAACCAAAAGAACTTGGAACAAGGACAAAAAGTTTTACTTTACAACACTAGGATGAAATTATTTCCTGGGAAATTGAAGTCTCGTTGGTTAGGGTCATTTACTGTGACTCAAGTTTATACTTACGGGAGTTGAAGATCGAAAAACAGGAAATAGATTTAAAGTAAATGGACATAGATTAAGCCGTTGAAATTGAAGATCAGAAAACGGGAAATAGATTTAAAGTAAACGGTCATAGATTAAAACCATATTACGAGGGTAAAAGACCAAATTTTAAAGAGGTTTTAATGATCAGTCAACCTGAATAACACCTGAACAGGTCGAGCTGACGACGTTAAACCAAGCGCTTTATGGGAGGCAACCCATATTTATTTTTATTTTTATTTTTATAGTAATTATAGTAGTTTTTATTTGAGATTATTGCTAGTTTATGGTAGTATTAAGCTCTACTATTCTTATTTACCCTTGAAACATCTTAAAAATTGGATCCATGAAGAAAAATTGGAACGCATTCAGACGAGAGCGAAACTGTGAAAATTTTGCCTTGGGCGCTGACGGCGCCCTCGACGTCGCCGACGGCTGGTTTTTCCCGAGAGTCCAGACAAAATTGACACAGAAGCTAGCCAACGACGCCCTCGACCCCGCCGACGGCGAGACCGGTAAAATGACGGTTTTTTATGTTCAAATGGCGGTTTTTTACGATTTTTGGGCGGGAATAGTCTTTTTAAACGCAAAAATTTGAATTCTAATTCATATTTTCCCTCCAAAAATAAAGTGAAACTCTACCAATTTCATTCATATGGCATCCAATTCCCCTGATAATCCCAGAATGCGAGTTTAGTGCGGAAGCGCAGCGAATCTTCAACAAGTTGCTAACGAAGAAAAGATTAATCAAAGAACAAGGATTTTTGAATCACGGATAGAATAATCCCACGACGGATATTGAAGAAACAATAGTACGGCGAAGATGGGAAGTGTTGTGCTACACTACTACCGCCGTGGTGGTTCTAGTGGTAAAAGAATTTTATGCAAATTTACATGAAATCAACCAAAGATTTGTTTATGTGCAAGGAAGATGGATCACTTTTACTCCTGCACGGATAAACGAATTATATATGATAGAGAATGTTCCTGTCTGCCACTATTCCAATTTCGTCCCAACGAGTAAATTATATATGATAGAGAATGTTCATGTCTGCCACTATTCCAATTTCGTCCCAACGAGAAACCAGATGAATGAAATTTACCAATATTTAACGGACGAAACTAACGACTGGTAAATTATATATGATAGAGAATGTTCATGTCTGCCACTATTCCAATTTCGTCCCAACGAGAAACCAGATGAATGAGATTTACCAATATTTAACGGACGAAACTGACGACTGGGAAACAAGAGAGAACGAGGCATGTTAGTTTTTCTGCAACACTTTTGAATCCCATTTTAAAACATTGGCACTTTTTCATTTCTGTGAAACTGTTACCGACAATGAAGATCGGTTTCTAAAGAAAGTATCATTTTGAATTACTGCATCCAAAGGGGACTGCCGATCGACATTGGATCTATAATTGTGAAGTCGGTTTTGGNAGAAGCACAACAAATCTTCAACAAGTTGCTGACGAAGAAAAGATTAATCAAAGAACAAGGATTCGTGAATCACAGATTGAATAATCCCACGATGGATATTGAAGAAACAATAGTGCGACGAAGATGGGATGTGTTGTGCTACACTACTACCGCCGTGGTGGTTCCAGTGGTAAAAGAATTTTATGCAAATTTATGTGCGAGAAGATGGATCACTTTCACTTATGCACGGATCAACGAATTATATATGATAAAAAATGTTCATGTCTGCCACTATTCCTATTTCGTCCCAACGAGAAACCAAATGAATGAAATTTATCAGTATTTAACGGACGAAACTGACGATTAGGAAACAAGAGAAAACGGGTATGTTAGTTTTTCTGCAACACTCCTGAATCCCGTTTCTAAATATTGGCACTTTTTTCATTTCTGCAAAACTATTACCAACAATGAAGATCGGTAAAGTTTCTAAAAAAAAGTGCCATTTTGAATTACTGCATCCAAAGGGGACTGTCGATCGACATTGGATCTATAAATTATGAAGTTAGTTATGGTCTGATCGTTCACGGATCAACTTATGGGCTTGAACACCCCTCCAAAATTTTCTCACTTTGCTGTCAATTCCAAGTGTCCTATGAGAATTGGGAAGAAGTACTGCTGCCTTGGAAGCCTTTGGATCCAACTGAAAGATTCCTATCATTTGAAGATGAAAATGACATGACCATGATAGTTGATCAATCATCTCAGAATTCACTGTCAGTTCAACCCTTAGTCCCTGATAAGTCTTTGGTGATCCTACGCCGAATCAAGAAATTGGAAAAGGAGATACAAAATGTCATGAATACAATTAATAATATCTCTGATTTTTTCAATCATCTGGACTGGAGGATGAAAGAACATTTTGATCACTCTGAACATTTAGAAGATAGCTTGATACGACTGATGAGGAGGATGAAATTAATTGAGGAGGATTCTACTGAAGAATTTCCATTCTGACCCTTCTACAACCTCTTCGTTCATGTGCAATCGGGTGATCTCAGAGGAGAATCTAGCACTGAATCTGAAGAATAGTAGATTTACCTTGCTACCTGTTTGAAGAATTTCCATTCCGACCCTTCTACAACCTCTTCGTTCATGTGCAATCAATGGGTGAATCAGAGGAGAATCGAGTACCGAGTCTGAGGATTAGTAGATTTATATTACTACCTATCTGTCTAATTGATTTGAACTTTGTATTTGCTTTGCCTTAGAATTATGCTTATAGATCTCTGTATAGTTGAAGTCTAAGGATTAGTAGATTTATATTACTACCTATATGTCTATCTATGTATTTTGATTTGAACTTTGTATTTCCTTTTTTTAAATTATACTTATAAATCTCTATATAGTTGAGACTAAGCATAGGATGTTTTGTTTTCAGCGTTTTGAGTGTTGTGGCTTNCGACGCTGAATTAATGTATTGAGGTTGAGAAAATACCAAACTTAGGTGTGTTATGTAACGTATATTGTACCTCTTAGAATTTATGTATAAATGTGATGTTTGTTATTGTGAAAGTTTATATGTGCTAAGTACATCATTTAGTTACTTAAAATTATGTCTATAATGATTAANGTTGTTCCCCTTGGAATTTATATGTAAATGTGATGTTTTGTGTTGTGAAAGTTTATATGTGCTAAGTACATCATATAGTTATTTAAAATTATGTCTATAATGATTAAACGGATGTCGTTTAGGCTTGGAATTGATCAAAATTGCAAAAATCTGGAATTTGGACAAAATCAATAGAGCCCGCCAACGATGCCGACGACAGGATTTTCCCGAGACTTTGGATTTAAATTCTAATTAAGAGCACTGACGATGCTATCGACCCCATCGACGGCGAGCTCACAAAAAAAACACCTTTAACTGTAATTTTGACCAGTCAACCGCCACTATTCATCATCCCCTTCCTCCTAAAAATGCCATTTTCACCACTATTCATCATCCCCTTCCTCCTAAAAATGTCATTTTCGACCTAGGGCTTGAAAGATCTAGATTAGGAGGCAATTTCAAGGCATTTTGACACCGAATTTGATCATCTCTAGGTAGGAGCTTCACTCCAAGCTAAAAATATTTGATTTCCACCATGAATTTGGGAATTTGAAGAAAATTAGGGAAGAAATTCATGGATTTTATTGTTGAACTCTTAGAATTACTATTGGAAGCCATGATTTACATATTTGAAGTAATTTTTTGAATTTTTCTATAAATTTGATTAGATCGAAATGGCTCCACGACAAAAGAGAAGAGTTGAGTTTGACGAGTCTCACTTCATCAATGCGATGGCTAAAAAAAATTTACTTCTATATTTAAAGGAAAGAAGTGCATACAAGATTAAGTTTTTGACAGTCTGGGAGGAGAAATCGAACGAGTTATTGCCGAGCGGAGGTGGGAAAACTTTTGTTACACCACCAATAAAGCTGATGCAATGTGGAGAGTTCTATACCAATGTAATTTATTTTGATGACAGAATCATTCAATTGTGTAGATTCCCTGTTGAGTTTACTGCCGCCCGCATAAACACTTTTTATGAAGTCCCAGACTCTTACAACTGCCTATATGAATCCTTTAGTACAATGGAAGGCCCCCTCAATGATGTGATCAACTTTCTATGTCACTATGAATCCTTTAGTATGATGGAAGGCCCCCTCAATAATGTGATCAACTTTCTCACGCTGCCAATATGAATCCTTTAGTACAATGGAAGGCCCCCTGAATGATGTGATCAACTTTCTCACTGATGGGAAAGGAACATGGAAGATACAACAGGAGGTAAATTTTTCTGCTTCCATGCTGAATGCCACCTCTAAGGCGTGCCACTATTTCATTTCTTCTATTCTGTTACCGACCTATCACCATAGTGAGGTTACTAGAGATAGAGCTATTCTGAGTTTTTGTATTCATAATAGTAGAACTATAAATGTGGGGAGAATAATTCTTAAGAATATATTGACTACAGCGAGGAGTGAGACTAGTGGAGGTCTAGGACATCCTGGACTTATTTATGCAATTTG
>JXCR01130596.1:93391-107524 GCA_002079205.1 Phalaenopsis hybrid cultivar
TGGTAACTTAAGATATTTAGTATAAGAGAATAAGATTATAATTAACTATTTAAAGTAAAGAAAACTATATTATGAAGTATTAAGAATCTGGAAATTCATTTGAGAAGAAAAGATTGAGGCTCAATGATGTAAAAAGCTATGAAAATTTATAAGGTAAAGAAATGCTTTGAGTTTTAAATTTAGGGAAAGAAAAAAGAAGTTAAAAATCATTAAAGGCTATCCAGATATAGTAATCCTCACTTGAAAAAGGAAAAAGAAAGAAACACCCTGAAAAGAAAAGAAAAATATATAGGATTGAAAGCAATCCAAATGAAAAATAGAAAAGAAAGAAAAGCTGAAAAGAAAAGAAAAATATATAGAATTGAAAGCAATTCAAATGAAAAAGAAAAAAAAAAAAGAAAGAAAAGAAAAATATATAGGACAAAGCAATCCAAATGAAAAAAGAGAAAAGAAAGAATAAATTATGGAAGTAAGGAGAAGCTTGAGGATATGCCTAATAAAAAATTGGCTTCACTGGACCTACCTAAAGGGAAAACCTAAATACATTCCTNATAAAAAATTGGCTTCACTGGACCTACCTAAAGGGAAAACTTAAATACATTTCTGAACTTATATTTATGGAATTAGATCTTTTACTAGTAGAGTTCTCATGAAGATCCTATCTTTTGAATATTTTAAGTGACTTAATATTACAACATATAGTCATTCTTGAAATAAATAGAAGACTAAAACTCTTAAACTTGATGACTGGATAATCTGGTAGCTACAAAATTAATTCAATTACTTGAATTTTCTCTGAAAATCTCACTATGATATTTATTTAAGTCAAACTTATAGTAATTCTGAATTAAAACTTTACTGCATTAGATCATAACTTTTATATAGTACTAAAATCACTTGAGGACAAGTAATAGTTAAATTTGGGGGATTTTGACCAGAGAAAAATATGTTGAGATTTTCATACATATTTTATATTGTTTTTGATGATATTACACTTTAAAGAAATGTATTTTTGATGTTTTATTGCAGGAATAAGGAATTAGGGTCATTTGAGCAAAAAGATGCAAAAAGAAGCGAATTTGGAGCAAAAATGACCAAAATGTGAAGATTTGAACTAGGCCACCGACGGCGCCCTCGACACCGTCGCCGACGAGATTTTCCCGAGACTACAGGACAAATTCTCCAGAAGCCCGCCGACGGCGCCATCGAGGCAGCCAACGGCGAGATCGACGGTTATCTGTACTTGTGCATTGGATAAGGCCAGATATTGGAGGGGTGCTTAAGCAACTCTTAGGAAAGGTCATCCACAACTTTAAAAGAACATTTTTGGCCGAAAATCAGAAGAGAAGAAGTGCTAGTGTGCTAGAGGTCCTGGAGGTTAGAGAGGTTCTATTAGAGTATTTACTAGAGTGTAACAATTGTGAAGATTTCTTCGAGAGATTGTAAGAGTGGAGGGAAAGTGAGAGATTTCTTCCTCCTTGCTACTTCGAAAAGGAANAATTTTTATTTTATTTCTAATGATTATTATTATGTGGAGTCACCTTAAAGATGTTAGAATTTTAAGTACACAAATGGAGTAGGAAATCTTAGTTGATATTTTTAGTGAAAAGGGTGAACCTAGAGTTAAGGATATTTAGTGGAGAACTTGGAAAAATGAATAAATATCTTTAGTAGAAAGAATTTTATATTTGAAAAATTAAGGATTCTTAGAATTTTTATTTTCAAACTTTTAATGCTCTTTTAGAAAGTATTTAAAAAAAAATACATCTTTTCAAGTGAAAGAAAGTAATAAGTTTTAACTTTAGAGGAGGATAGTGGAATTCAAAATTATTTAAGGATTTTTCCAGATATAGTAATCCTCACATATAAAAAAATAAATGAGAGAAAAAAAAAAGAATGGATCAAAAAGATCCTAAAAAAATGTGAGGAGAAGTATGAGGAGAGGTCCTAATAAAAAATTGGTTTCACTTGAGTCTTTTTAGAGTAAAGAACTTAAAAAAATCATAAGCTTTCTTTTTATACTTATATTAGTAAAAATTATTTTTAAGAGAGTTCTTAAGTTTAGAAAGTAAAGTTCATAAAATCCGAAGTTTGAAAAATATTTATATATTTATGAATTAAATAGGAAAACAAATTCCCAAATTTGATGATAAATATTTTAGACCCTGGGCTAGTCTGATTCACTAGGAGTTCTTCTAATTTGAACTCTCACATTTTTAGAACAAAATTTTAGTAATTCTAAAAGACAACCCATTAACTCTAATCTACATAAACTATTTTAAAAATGTAGTATTACTTGAGGACAAGTAATATTTAAGTTTGAGGGATTTAGATGTGCCTGAAAATGTATTATTTTTCATGCTATTTATTATAATGATATTGCACTTTAATGGTATATTTTCTTGTATTTTTTTGTTGTAGGTACATCAAATTGAAGAATTTGGAGTGATTGGAGCAAAAAGAACAAAACAGGACCAAAACGAAGCAAATCGGAGCAAACCGGGTCGAACCAGAGCACACCGGAGCAATGGGGGCTGAAACCAAGTGCCTATGCCTGGTGCTTAAGCACCCAAAATGGCTCTTAAGCGCCACCAGACAGAGAGGAGGGCGGTTAAGCGCCCAAAATTGGTGCTTAAGCGCAAAAAATGGTTTTCAACGTACCTTCTAGAATATACATTGGATTTGGACGCTTTTTGAAGTGGTGCTTCGTGTGTCTCTTGGATAATTCATTGGAAATGATAAAAGGGACTTTCTAGAAGGATTTTAGGTGGTTATATGGACATTTTTGAAGACTTTGAAGAGACACTTGAGGCACCATTTGAAAGATTCATTGAATATGTACACTTTTGAAGAGACACTTAAACACCTCTTGGGAAATTATAAATAAGGCTTGGAAATGTTTTTAAAAACTAACTCTTGGACTCTTGAATCAATTGGAAGAGGAGAAGAAGGCTTGAGCGAGAGCCCCAAGTGGGGTGACAAGGTGAGAGAGAAAGAGAGAGAGTGAGATATTTCTTCTTTTCTTTTCACTTTGTTCTTCAAGAGGATTGTAAGGATATTGCTTTTGCTATACAAGGAGAGTTTGATTTCCATCTAAGATAAGTATTTTCATTGTACTTCATTTTGAATCTAGTACTTTATTTGTATGGTTTCAAAATCTTGTTCAATGAAAAGTTTTTGTTGTTTCTCTGTGTAGTGAGTAGTTGTCATTACTCTTCCCTCTTATAATGAATTAGTATGCATGTGTAGGATATAAAATAGAGTAGAGAGAGAATATATTGTGATATTTTTACTTTGTTCTTCATTTACATGCAAACTTGATCAACTTCCATGTTAAAATCTGTTGTGAGAATATGTAAGATCCGTGGATGGTGTTGTCTCAATCAACTGTGGTAGAATCACATGAGATTGTATGGATGAGAATGTAGCCATATGATTGAGTGCAAATAAATAGACAAATAATCTTTGATGGGTGTAGAATTAGAGAACTTTAGAGTGACAGGCTAAAGCCCCCAATTTGGTTCTTAGTTTTAGGTTTTAATACTAGATGTTGGCTTTCAGGTGAGGGCACAAGGAGAATCTAGAGTGAGAGCTAGTATCTCTCATTCCTAACCAGTCTTTATAATTCTTAAACTATGAATTAGCCAATTTTCTTTATATCACTTGACCAAGGGTAAAAAATATAATTTCTCCTATTTCTCACAATCTCTCTCACTACTTGTTTTACTTTTACACATGTCACTAATTTCATTGCATGAGGAATTGTACTTTTAATATATTAAACCCCACTTTCTGATTTTCACTAAGTATTTTAGTTTAGGAGTTGAAGTAGTATTGTAGTGATAATTATAGGATATGATCAAAACCAAATCTTTATCAACCTTCCAAGCTAGGGTGTGTTATTCTAGATTAGAACTTCTCTTGAAAACCACCGTGATTAACCTCGATCTCCGTGGAATCGATATTCAGGGCTTAATCAAAAAGCCCTATATTACTTGATAACGATATGCATACTTACGTAGAATCCATACTATTTAAATATATAATTGAAATATTAGTTTGCTTGGGATCAAGTTTTTTGCGCCATTGTCAGAGATTAAAATCTTCAAGTTGTGGTGTCAACTTCATAAATCCTTACATATAAACAATATCAGGATCAAAAGGTAACACATATACTTTTGTATTTGACCTTCTAGTGGTATTTTCAACCCATAAATGCTTTGTGTAACATTGTTGGGCAAGATGACCTCTCTTGAATTGACTTTCTTATTTCATTATTTGCGTAAATATTCTCCATCTTGTGTTCCTTTTTATAGCTTTATTCCTTGATCTTCTTATTATCTTCATACTTCTTCTTAAAAAAATTGTTCCTTCTTGAATGTACAAAATTTCCTTCCTTTTGTATGGGTAGTGATTGAAAAAATATATTTGGTTATTCAACAAAGAACTAATGACATGTTTAAGGAGTGGAGGGCCCTGGCTTGGCCAAAATTTTTAAGTAGGCCTAGGATTCCTAAACTAGAGAGAGACTCAATCTACCATGATTCATTCAATTGATTCAATAATTAATGCAAGATTGAAGCCCTAGATACAAGATACCTTTTATATTGAATTAAACATGAATTGTCATGCCCCGATTCTAGAAGATGGTACAACCCCATAACACAAAGATGTGATGAAATTAATTAATCATGTTTTGTAACCTCAAAAGAAATAATATATAAAAGTAATAACGGAGTTAAATAAGGAAACATAAATTTTATTTCATAAATAAGAGCTCAACTAATATAGCTGAAATAAAAGATAAAAAAGTGATTAAAGCAAAACTGAAATAGTAATAAGAAAAAAACTACCCAAAAGAGGGAATACAATAAATAAAGCAAATTCATAAATACCATAAAGAAATCTAGAATAGAAATGTTTGCTCTCGTTGAGGTTATCAATAGATTCTATTATACAAAAGTGTCAATCGATGAGTTTGGCAAATCAAACTCAGTAAATAATAAATATTTATTAAAATATAAATGATAAGAAATTGGGGCATGCAGTATTAACAACAAAGATGAATAATTACTATGTATATATATATAATGTCACAAGACAACAAAAATTTTATAAATATTGTTATGACTATACTCAGTTATTTTAATAAAACATGTAATCATTTGGAATCCAATCAAGCCTTATAGCGTATAATTTAACAGCTATTTGCTATTCAGTTTTAATTCAATTTACATTTATATGGTTGATTTTACTATACACTTTAAAACTGGTAAGATAAACACCAGCCCAAGGAAACCCGACAATTTCCTATAAAATCATCATTTTGTGGGCCCGTGAGTTTCACTAACCAATATCAAAAAAAATTTCATTGACTTGCATAACATCACACTCAACTATACAAAATTTCAATTTCTTTCATAGGTAAATATACGAGTAATATATTGCTTCACACAGACTTGAGATATGACAAAAATCTACATGCAATTCATAAANAATCAAAAAGAATTTCATTGACTTGCATAACATCACACTCAACTATACAAAATTGCAATTTCTTTCATGGTAAATATACGAGTAATATATTGCTTCACACAGACTTGAGATATGACAAAAATCTACATGCAAATTCATAAAAGTAAAGTGCTAGAAATAAAAATATTATAATTGCATGATTTATTCAAGTATGTAGGGAGTAGAGTGGCGATAAAATAAGACAACTAATTACTTCATTATGAGAATAATTAAGCTTATAATAAGTTCAATAAGAAATATNTTCATAAAAGTAAAGTGCTAGAAATAAAAATATTATAATTGCATGATTTATTCAAATATGTAGGGAGTAGAGTAGCGATAAAATAAGACAACTAATTACTTCATTATGAGAATAATTAAGCTTATAATAAGTTCAATAAGAAATATAAAAGAAGTAACAAGGGTAGGGTCGACAATCATATAAAATACCTATGAATCTATTATAAATAGCAAGAATAATATCACTAATTAGGAAGGGTATGTTTATCATCTTATAAAAAAATACTTAATTATCTCGAGATGGGAAACAAAACTCTAAAATCTTTCAGCGGTTTAACAAGCATCAGATACAAATCAAACTCTAAAAAAAGTTAAACATTCACATAAATATATTAAAACAATTTATTTATATTATTATTATTTCATAAACATATATATATATATATATATCATTATCATTATCATTAAAATCTTTGAAAGAAATCCATATTTAGGTTCATATAGTTCATATATCGCCTTGCATAATTACATATTTAGGCTTTACTCTAAGTTTGACTTTGGGTACGACTTTGGATTAAGTTTAGATTAGATGGCATCATCATTATATATGTATGTGTGTGTATATATATATATATATATATNTTTTTTTTTTAATTATATAGCGTTGTCTTTGAGAATCCTCATTTTCTATTTATTGTTGACAAGTGTTATTTAAGATGGTAAATATGATTTTCAAATACTTACTCTTCCACTTTTTAATTATTCAATGTTAATTTTATCTACACATATAATAATAAGTGTATCGTCCACCCTTNCATTATCATTAAAATCTTTGAAAGAAATCCATATTTAGGTTCATATAGTTCATATATTGCCTTGCATAATTACATATTTAGGTTTTACTCTAAGTTTGACTTTGAGTATGACTTTGGATTAAGTTTAGATTAGATGGCATCATCATTAACTTCTTTTTTAATTATATAGCGTTGTCTTTGAGAATCCTCATTTTTTATTTATTGTTGATAAGTGTTTTTTAAGATGGTAAATATGATTTTCAACTACTTACTCTTCCACTTTTTAATCATTCAATGTTAATTTTATCTACACATATAAAAATAAGCGTATCGTCCACCCTTCTTTGTGCACTCTAATACATATATATTAATTTGTTATTATTTTATTTTTAGTAGATATATATCATTCCAACTATCCACCAAATATAATTATTTTCTTAATTTAACTTTGATGAATTTGTCATATATTCACCTTTATTATGGTAGCGTGTCGGGAGATTCGTGACAGTAAAATAATAATTTAATATTTTAGTATTTCATGAAGATCCAACTCACACACACATAAACATTAAAGAAAAGTAGTAGGATGAGACACCAATATTTTTTTACNATTATTTCCTCAATTTAACTTTGATGAATTTGTCATATATTCACCTTTATTATGGTAGCGTGTCGGGAGATTCGTGACAATAAAGTAATAATTTAATATTTTAGTATTGCATGAAGATCCAACTCACACCCACATAAACATTATAGAAAAGTAGTAGGATGAGACACCAATATTTTTTTACATGAAAAACCCAAGGAAAGTGAAAAAACCATGGGGCCTAACCTAGTTAACATAATCTATCATATGATCATAAGTACATAGATCCACACTTCTCATAAATTCGTAAATATAGAATTATACTACTAATAATTACATTTGTAAAATAGCCATACAGTTTTAACAATAGTAATTGGGCTATAATAAATGTAGATCATAGTGATAATAGCGATAATATGTTGCAAAGGTCATACTTGGTTGCTACAAGGTAATATTTTGTTATAAAGACTTTATTTGATAGCTGCAATAGTATTAGTTGGTCACAGAGGCTATAGTTGGAAGTTGTAGTAAAAGTTAACCGCATAAGTCATAATTGATAGCTATAGTGGCATTATTTGGCCATAGAAACTGTAGTTGGTTGCTAGAATGTGTCGTAGTTGATCACATAAATCGCGGTTGGTAGTTGTAGTAGCGGTTAACCACATAATTTGTAGTTGGAAGATATAATAATATTTAACCACGTAGGTCGTAATTGGCCACATATATTGTGGTTGTTAGCTACAACAATAGTTAACCACATAGGTCGTAGTTGATCACAACTATTGCAGTTAGAAGTTGCATTAGTAGTAAGCTATATAGGTCATAGTTGGTCACATATGTTAGAGTAAATAGTTGTAGTAGCATCAATTGGCCACAAGGGCTGTAGTTGGTAGTTGGAGTAGCAGTTAGCCACAAAAGCCATCAACTCACACATCTCCTTCTCTCGTTGAATCCCAATCGACTTAGCGAATGAGTTCTCTATGCCATCCAGGAATCGAGATAACAATCCTGGAGATACCCGACAATCAATACTTGCTTCTTCATGGGATGTAATAGAATCATATAAGTGGTCAACCCCATCATCCCGCTTAAGACTTAGTCTCCCTCGATCGGTACGGGGGCAGTTGCCATTTGGGTCACAATTGGATCCCCACGAATGCATGCCGAAGATGAATCATCACCTAGGACTAGTAGAATTGGGTCAACTACATCAAGAGACAATATAAGCAAAGAAGACAATGAAAACCTAAGAAGCAAGATCAAAGCTCCTCGTACCAAGGAGTCAATCCAACTCCATCCCCATAATCGACACATCATTCTCATTAAGTAGCTCCAGAACTTCAGTTACTTATTGTACCCTGAGAATGGTAAAGCATCAACAACTTCCTGCGCAGTATGTTCAGTTAGCAAGACTTAAGCCATGGCAGGGGGTCGAAGCGTCGAATAGATACTCGGGCTGCTCGATCAGCCCCTATCATCCTCTAGAATTTTTCTTTTTGAGGACCAAGAAATGGTCAGATGAACCCACTTGATCAATTGACTTATCTTTTTTCCTTTTATTGATAACAAATTTCTTCTTCTTTCTTTCACCTCTTGGGCGTTATGGCCCCCTCAGTCTTTTGAAGGCAACAAGAAGCACTGCCTTAATGGGGAGATCAACTGAATGATTTGATACATCTACATGATAGCGCTCGGAAGCTGACCGATTCATATGAGAATAGATGCAGAGCAAATATGGAATGTTAAAGAGTCCCATCATGCCATGTTTATACATAAGAGCCAAGGGTGCATAAATCCAAATAACTTAATTATTGAATCAATAATTAAAGAACAAATGCTTGCAAATTTTTTAGATTAAATTCTCTTTTTCTTATCATAACGTCGTTTTCAAGAAATGAATTATGAAACTAAAATATGTACATTGAAAATATGTCAGCACTCATTATGAGGAGATCTAACAGCTTTGAAGAAAAGAATTATGAAAAGGGAAGGCCCATCGACAAAATACCATAAGGTTCACTTATCCAATCAGATGTAGTTGTTTGAGCTATAGCCAAAGGCTGACAACATTAGGAGAAGGATAAAAAGACTGTTCATCAATCTTAATTCGAACCAATCAAACTAAAACAAGACAAATAAACATTCACAACAAATCTAATCGAAGGCAACAAACTACCTTCCAGTAGATTCGACCGAGGAAAGACCTAGTTCCTCAATATCACGAGTTGTCACACAAATGCTCCTAAGGCTCCTCATCAGAGACCAAAAATTGACAATAAAATAGAGTCTTATAGTCAACTCACAGGCTCTCATCACTAAAAAAACAAGCTACCTATCGGGTTACAGTGGTTTGCTTTATACCTGATAGCCTAGTCACGATCCATTGACAGGAGTTCTTCATCCAAGGATCGAGGATCGACAACTACACTAGATCAACCAACCGACAAAACTCAGCATGTCAAATCAGTCAAGCCGAACCAATGTCAATCAATCTCAGTCTACTGATAACTTCGACCCAGCCAAGTCATACTAGCTCAACTGGTCGAGACAAAGAGGAGCCAAGCGATAAGCTCATATATGTAAAATACCTAGAATATCATGTACAAATATAATATCACTTTTATTGTACCATCTCTCATGTAAATAAAAGGATTATTTTATGAGAGAAAAGGAGAATAACCAAGACTTATTGTTGTTCATTAACGTTCACTCCTCTCTCTATCCCTCTTTCTTACACTATTCATTGAGGTGCGATTCACGGACAAATCAGGATTCATATATATATATATACATATATATGCACCAATGACAAGTTTGAAGGCAACTGTGCTGTCAGTCTCAAGACTCTAATCAGGGTTCAATCCATACAAGGATGAATAATACATATGGGGAGTGATATTCTGAAATACCACTCTTTTAACAAAAAAAAAGAAAAAAAACATATAATTGATATATATATATATATATATATANTATTTTGCAGAGTAAATATTAAAGATTAGGTGACAGATACAAAAATACATAAAAATTGTATGGTTTGCATGCAAATTCTGGTAAATATTATACACATCTCTTCTTATTCCAATTCAAATCTCATTAAAACTTATCACCTAAAGAGTGATATTACATAAATTCTTCTCAGAAAGAGAACTTCTAGACATAGACTGAATCATTAAATAAACCTCCTCTATCTATATAGCCTAGAGGACAATATTTGTAGCCAAATAGAGCTAAATTCATCCCCAATTGATCTAATTTGGGTTATTTTAGTGTTTAGGAAAACCATCTCATAGACCATTGATTTGATGAAAAAGACCTGTTCTTGCATAAGTAAGGCGGTATGTATGTAAAAATTGAAGTATAGGTGTTAGATATTTAAATACACAGGAACCGGGGGATATGAATGTAAATCTTCCTTTAAAATAAAGCAAATGAAACATAAAAGTTCTCATATTAAAATATTAAATCACATTCAATCTAGTGTAAGTCCAAGACATCCTTAACAATTTTAGGTTGCAAGTCCTTGAAGTTTCTCCCTCTTCTTCATAACTACTTGACTTTGATGAAGATATTTCTTAGATCTTAATGTCCAAAGTAGAACTAGCTATAGGAGCATGCTCCAAAAGGAAACTTAATGATCATCGAAATAAATAAATAAATAATTCTATTTATTCTTTTTACGAGCCTAATCACGGAAATAGATAGTTAAATATCATCCATCATTCATTGAATGTGTGGGTCTATAAGTTTTATTGAAAGGCAATCGGTGGTAATCAAGCTTCTTTCAATTGAAGTAATGGTTTCAAAGGATCTAATATAGACTAGTTGTTGCTATTTCTATAAGATTTCATGATTTCTAGATTATCTAAATGTTGTAAGTATGTGGCATGACCTTTTGCATTAGCTAACATGCAATAAAACAAGATATTGAAACAAGAATTATGAAAGGAAAACTCACTTAAAGATCTTATAGTAGCCAAAGGGCTATTGGAATAAAAAATTTGCATGATTAGTAGTTTTCATACTAAAACTCATCCTAGCTAGTTAATTTAAAAATGTATTAAAATGGCTTAGGAAGCGAGATACAAAACCTATTACTATGCCAAGTTTTTCAAACTTTTCTGATGTATTCCTACAACACACCCAAAAGCCAATAAACTTATAGATGTCATGATTTGTAGGCCTAAGATAGCACTTATAGTAAGGTTTTTTTAAAACTTTTTTAGGGCAGAGGGAGAGCTCGAACATGACACCGAAGAATTCTTCGATTTGATTCAAGCCAACATGTTACGCATTCGAGCAAACGATATGTTGGGAATTAGTGAGAAATATAATTTTAATAAAAATGTGGAGGTTATGTGTAGGCATATAGCTAATATAGAGAAGCAACAAGAGGTTGTCAACTAGATCTTTTGATATTTGAGAGGGAGCACTTATATATGCCTTTCTTTCAAGAGAAAACATAAAACTCAGAAGGTTTTGTACACATTTATTTGGGCAATAGGTTTGGCATTGGTAGAAGGAATACCAAACAATTTATCTATACGATGGATGGAATTGTTTCAAAAATAATAGATTTCAACTATCAAACTTGAAGATGGTTTTCTGCCAACAAAAAGATAACATGGCTTAAGGCATAAACAAATAATGTTCTCGTCTGTAATTGTAAGAGTACATTAAAAAAAAGGAGGCAATTACATACAAACCATCCCAAACATGCTATTTACAAATCAACCTCTCTCTTTCATCCATTTGTCACACTCAAATATGAAAATTCATGGTAAAACCCCGAACCATAATTTTCATTTTCATCAAATTCTCAATAATTGGATCGTGGTGCACGCAAATACATCGGTTTGATAGTTCAAAAAAATCACTTGGTTGCTTAATTTGTAAATATCAATGTTTCGGGAGGTCTGTATGTAATTATTACTTGAAAAATCCTATTTTTATGCAAAAACAAAAGAATATAAATAAAAGTATAACTTCATTAGTAGATTGTTGGATGATGAAGCTTTAAAATATGAACAAATCCAAGGTTACAAAGTAAAAATTGGTTGTTCGTTGAATGATTAGCATCCAATTGGAAGATTACTGGTTTTTGGAGCTTGATCCCCAATGAAAACTCATTCTCATTTCCTAGAGATTATTTTCCTGTAAAATATTTTGATTTTGGGTATTAGTTTGTGCTATACATTCTATGGGAATATGAACAAGGCAAAATTTAATATAACAATCATCTTCTATAATTGTTAAATGTGTAATACAACAAGCATAGCAAAGCTACGAACGCAAATTGATCNTAGGACTGCATGTAATTATTACTTAAAAAATCCTATTTTTATGCAAGAACAAAAGAATATAAATAAAAGTATAACTTCATTAGTAGATTGTTAGATGATGAAGCTTTAAAATATGAACAAATCCAAGGTTACAAAAGAAAGAAACAGTAAAAATTGGTTGTTCGTTGAATGATTAGCATCCAATTGGAAGATTACTGGTTTTTGAAGCTTGATCCCTAATGAAAACTCATTCTCATTTCCTAGAGATTATTTTCCTGTAAAATATTTTGATTTTGGGTATTATTTTGTGCTATACATCCTATGGGAATATGAACAAGGCAATATTTAATACAACAATCATCTTCTATAATTGTTAAATGTGTAATACAACAAGCATAGCAAAGCTACGAACGCAAATTGATCAACAAAACATCCAAAAAATTGGTAATCTTTTAATTTATATTCTAATTTTGATTCCAGGAGAGCCTCCAACGACATGGTTTGGTGACAACGATGCCAATAACGATATTTGTACCCAAAAAAGAAAATCTTTTTGTCCATAATATTTAATACAAAGAAAGGTAAGCAAATAAATGTTATAAATATTAGAATTATAGGTTTGCAACTGCAACATAAACTTAATACAGTTAAAAATAAAGCTGCAAACACTCTGTCAGTATTTATCAAGCTACAAACGTGGAAGAATTCATGGAAAAAACATAATTTCTTTTGCAACTTCAATTCAAAAAGGCACAAATTGTAAATATAAACAGACTCATCATTCAAAAAATCACATTAAATTAACACAAAACACTGATTTATTCTTAACAAAAAACAAGAAAATTCNAAGTAAATTACTTGGGCTACGAGAAGCCACTACAAATACTTAGGCTTGATGTAATGAAATTTAATTTAACTTGCTATATTTGAGGCTAGGAATATAATATTACTTTCAAAATCTTTTGATTTTTCCATAAATAAATTTACATATGAATTTATATAGAAGAAATTATGGACTTACTTCAAATTAAAAGGATGCAATCTTCCTTTTTTTTGAATTAATAAATGATGGAATAACTCAATAATTTTAGCATAAAAGCTTTTAAATTAAGCAACCTATACCATGTGGATAAGGCCTAACAGGTGCTTTATGTTGCTGATAATAAGATAGCTTACATGTATTTGGAAAATTTTCATACACCTCATAATTCTTATGTTTCACATATCTAACACCTCAAATATGATACAAATCTATGCATGAAAATGTATTTTTCACTTTAAAAAGTTAGTGATAGTAATATTTTTGATGTGATGTTGGAGATTTGAGGGGTTTGCATGTAAATATCAAAATTTTGGTGTTAGATATGCAAATATATAAGAATGTATCCCCTTCTATAATAGAAGAATTATACATGGTGAAGTGTTCATTCATGTGCCCAACCCAATTTCTCCTACACCAAAGATAAAAATATTTTGCAGAGTAAATATTAAAGATTAGGTGACAGATACAAAAATACATAAAAATTGTGTGTTTTGCATGCAAATTCTGATATACACATCACTTCTTATTCCCATTTAAATCTCATTAAAGAGTGATATTACATAAATTCTTCTCAGAAAGAGAACTTCTGGACATAGACTGAATCATTAAATAAACCTCAGCTAATTTATCTCCCAAACTCATTTAATATAAGCTAAATTATATATATATATATAT
>JXCR01130599.1:0-12230 GCA_002079205.1 Phalaenopsis hybrid cultivar
TTAGTTCAAGTTATATGGAAAAAATAAGATGAATAAGTTTTTCCTCTTATTGAAGATTGATTGTATACTTTGTTTTGATCACATTTTAAAGATTAAGTTCTATGCAATTCACTTTGAATTTGGATTGTTTTCATGTTTTGTTTGATTTGTGAGTTTAAAATTTTGACGCTTCCGCTGATGATGCCATGCATCCATGCCTTTTGTAGCTTCCACCATCCATGCCTTTTGTAGTTTCTACCATCCATGCCTTCCGCTGATGATGCCATGCTCTTTACACACTTTGGGACACCAATTTACAGTTGAAATTCATTTCTTATGCAAATTTAGCTCTCATTCTTTGGTCTATTTTTAAATTTTCATTTTATGATTAGATCTATAATTCTCTAAAGAACTATTTCTTTTAACATAAAATTTGCATTTGCATATTTATTTTGCATGTTTTGGATCTTTAGTATCTAGAATTTCATCAAACTAGGCACAAACTTATTTGTAAAGTTTTATTTATTTATTTGAATGGCCAATTTTTACTCAAGTAGGGTTGCATAACCTATGAAACTCAACTTGTGAACTAACACGAGCAAAATATTAGTATAAAATAGCCAACTATGTGAAAAAATAGAAAAAGCTGTCGGAATCTTTCATTTTGATAGACACAAGGTATAAAACACTGCTTGGATTTGTCCAGAGGAAGGCCCCTGCTTACCCTATTCACAATTGGTTGGCTAGAAGAGTAATAGGTCTTCTTTTTTTTCTCTTTACCTTTGTGTTTGACTAGGAACTAGGAACAACTGCTGTGACGTAATCTCCAACTGTTAACTCAAAGGGAGTAAAAGTAGTAACTTCCACATTGTTATTTATCGGATTACTTTAGTGCATGCAATATTGTTTATAATGTAGGATCTTATTCCTGAAGGCAAAATTATTGTTTAAAGAGAGAAGAAATGATTTAATCTATCTGTCTTTCACCTGTGCTCTCTTATTAATTTTGTAGGATTTTATGTTGCCCAAGGTAACTTCTTGTTGGTGGAACCATGTAATTATATAATGATTATATGGAAAAATTCATTGTACAAAATGTACAAGTATTAACGAAGTTTCTATACAGTCATCTATGTATATTAGGAAGTTTGTTTTACACTGCACCCTTTCTCCACTTTATGTCAATGAGGGATTTTTTTCCTTAGTAATGCCATTAGTTGTCAAAATGTGCTGTGTAGAATCGCACTAGTCTGCACTTAAATGGATTGTCATGTTTAGGCAGGATAATCACCAACACTTCTTAATCTATGGAGTTGATATTTTTCGTGTCTAACTCGGAGGTGATATTTTGCAATGTAGAGCTTTAGAGTTCTTTGATTTGAGTGTCGATCAACTGCTTGTATGATTGAACATAGGGATGCATATCAAATTATTGTCTATTTTCTTAATAAGTGTTATTTGATCTCTATGGATTTAGTTCATTCTTGTTATATTGGCTTGTGTGAGATTTTGATGATTGATTTGTTGTCTTAGCATAACTTCACACTATTTTCCTAATTTATTCCCAATTCATTTGATGCGGTTACCACAAGATGACAAAAGATGTTGAATTTAATCTTTAGTTCCTTATCCATATCAAGGTACTAAGTTTAACTCTTTAAGTTGAATTATTTAACCATAAGAATACATATTCTACTACCAAGCACTGCAATCTGCTATTTGTCTCTTGCTATGCAAATTTATGACAAAATAAAAAAAAAAAACCCAGCAGGGTACAACTAATAGTAAATACCCAAAGGGGTTGCCTACAAATGTCTAATCATTTAGTACGTATTTTTGCATATGTTTCATTCAACAATGGAGTTGAATAGACTTCCAAGTAGAGTTTTTACTCTGCATCCAATTGGTATCATCAGCTCCTATTATGCAATTACATTGACCTATAAATAGTCATAATTATGAGGCCAAAGATACCAAAGCTTTCACTTTCTAACTATGAATCTTTACCTAACATTATTATCCGCTTAACTAGTTAAAGTGAACACGAAAATGTCTTCACCTTCCTAATGAGGTGCAACTACCAAACATCTTAACTAAAGGGACCACTTCATTTGTTAACATCTCTCCAAACATATCACGAATTTGAGTGTCTTTTCCTTCCCTGTTGAGTTTTGTGTTTTTAAAATGGATTACAATCGAAGAATAATGTTAAAGAATAAGACGTTGAATCTCTTGGTATGGGGCCTTAACTAGCAAAGAAATGACAACAAGAATCCCTGATGATGGATGTAATTGTAGCAGTCATAACTCGATTGAGCTCTCTCATCACTACCGACTTCGTCATTATCACCAATTAAAGAATATGAAACAACAAAAGTCATCACAAGCAAATAACACATTTTACCTAATCAAACCAATAACACAATTTTCCCAAATCAAAAGATAAACATAAATTGGAGGACCATCCATGCAGCATGAAACATCAAGCCAAGATAAATCAGAAGATCATCTGTCTAACTCGAAACACCAAGTTTACACAACATTAAAAAAATAATAGTTTAAAAAAGCTCTGATAATTTATAATAACCACTCCATTCTTAGAGCTATCACTTATTTTCCTAAAATTTATCAGCGTCAAAATCCAAAGTCGAACGAAGCTCACGAAAGAGCGAATGCTATATTAATGTGCTCGGAGCAATCAAACCCAAAATGCTAGTTGGTCATTACTTAGAATGTGCTACCGAACTGCTTTAATCAACTAACACTACATGAAATACATCTATTATTAGTTGAATATAATTAGCCGGTAATAGCATGAATTTTAGCCGCTAACAGTATGAATTTTAGCAGGTAACAAGGATTTCCAACTGAAATTTGACTAAAAAAATTTCATCACTTAAATTTCTATCGCAAATAGATTTGCAATTGAAAGCTTATTTGCGATAGATTATTCAGTCGTAAGAAAATTTTCAAAGGAACGATCAGTCGTATAAGTAACATCTTAGGGTCCGTTTGGGGCAGCTTGTGCGTTTCAGGATAAGCTGCTTATCCTGAAATGCGGCCCGCGGGCCGGCCGCAGGGGGCGGCCTGCGGCCTGCGTTTAGTTTTTTCGGATAAGCTGGCGAAAAGCGCGAACCAAACGGTATGACGGCGTTTTGAAAACGCCGCCCGCACTTATAAGCTGCCCCAAACGGACCCTTAATTTCAAGTGATTTATGCCATTGGTAATTTACGTCTGATTTGCGACTTACTTGTCAACTATCGCTTAGCTTGCAACAAAATTGATTAGCCGCATAATAACGTATGAACTTGTGGCCACTTTGTTCAGCTACCAATTAATGACCGAAAAATCAGCCGCAAACCTGTACTAAAAATAATTAAAAAATATTGAAAGCCAATTAAAATTTTTATACCTGCAAGCAAAGATCATAATACTTAACAATAACACCAATCATATCGAATAACATATTAAACAAACATATAAATACGTTAAAAAGGAATGAAATCATCATACATATCTTAGAAAATCTAATAAATCATTCTATACGTAAGTTCCTGAAATGTTTGCAAAAAATATACAATGTAATGTCCAAATATAAAAGAAAAAGAATACATAGAAATCCTAAAATCTTACGCGCCCTCCTCCTGCTGCTGCTGCACATCACTCAGAGGTCGTTTGCCACGATGATGTACGTCGCACTACAGCTGTGAAACTGTTGCTTCGAGCCTCTCAACCATCGGCGAGGACGACCTCTGACTCTGACATGAACTGGAGTTCTTAGCCTCACAGATAAACTCCCGAGCGCCTAAGATGTAGATCCACCTCTTCTTTCTAGCAGCTTCCCTCCAGATCTCAAAGTCTGAGTGGTCAGATTGTGACTGATTACTGGAATTGCCAATACTTGTCGGGCTTTGATCCGGGTCTCCCTCAGACTCTCATAATCCTTCTATAAAAGTAAAATTAAAGGATAATTATTATTTTACATAAGACTGTAAGTTAGAGAAATAAAAATATTATTTTACTTACATTAACCATCCAAGATCTGTCGTCGATCCACTGCTGGTTCTCCTGGTGTTGATGTGTCCTGGTATGCAACTAAAAAACGATGGAGTCCCATCCAAGCTTTTGTTTCTATTAACATGTAAAAAGAATAAGTATTAGATAATTACATAAATGAATTGTTGACTATTTGAATGAGTTTTACCAACTTTCCAACTTCCTCTGACACGCTGTGTGCGGGACCGAACCTTTAATGTAAAGTGAGGCACCAATGCCCCACACTTGGATGCCCGATTCTTTTAGGCCATCTCCCTTTTCTTGAGATACTCCGGGATGGAGCACAACTTGGACAACTTTGCTCAAACATCCTCGCCTTTCTAAGTAGGCCCTTGTTTTTCGTGCTCATAACAATAAATATATCATCTAATCGGTGCATATCTCGTATGTCAAACATTTTTCTGATCTGCTGATGATGCTGAAACATTCCAGGAGAATGACCTCTACAAAACAAATATAAAACAATGTTTATTATTATAAAACCATAACTAAAAATTATATTTTTAATTCAAAATCAATTGATTTTACTTCAAATACCTTAAACCATATATTCTGAACCTCGTTCGGGATACGAAACATCAAACATACTCTTGATGATCTTCGCGATTAAGATGACGGGGTGCCTGGACATATAAAACTTGAAATAAAATATTAGTTAAATATTATAATAGAAAATTAATANTATATTCTAAACCTCGTTCGGGATACGAAACATCAAACATACTCTTGATGATCTTCGCGATTAAGATGACAGGGTGCCTGGACATATAAAACTTGAAATAAAATATTAGTTAAATATTATAATAGAAAATTAATATAAATTACTAGAAGTTCATGCTTGCGACTCGATGTGTAAGCGTCTGATGGTGTCCTACTTGGAAGGGACAAGAGAGGAGGGGCTTGGCTCAGAGGAGGGCTACAGTGCCTGGACATATAAAACTTGAAATAAAACATAAGTTAACTATTATAATAGAAAATTAATACAAATTACTATAAGTTCATGCTTGCGACTCGATGTGTAAGCGTTTGAAGGTGTCCTACCTGGAAGGGACAAGAGAGGAGGGGCTTGGCTCAGAGGTGGGCTACAGTGGCACTTTGTTGGGGACTAAAGACGTGTGAGCAATATGCTTGATAGGCGCAACATGCTTGATAGGAGCAACATGCTTGATGGGCATCAATGTTTTGCAGTGGTGATCGTCACAGTAGTGCTCATATGTGAGGAGGATGAAACTGTTTACTTCCTCAAGTAGGACAAGCTAGACAAAATCGGTCTTTGAGGTGGTCGCTCACTCCTCACACCTGAAGTCATCTGTAACAAGAAATAAATTTATCAGAATAATGATAAACTATAAATAATATAAATATAAACAAAAAATAAGTAAGAAAAGCTAGACAAAATCGGTCTTTGAGGTGGTCGCTCACCCCGCACACCTGACGTCATCTGTAACAAGAAATAAATTTATCAGAAAAATGATAAACTATAAATAATATAAATATAAACAAAAAAACAAGTAAAAAAAGAAAGCTGCATAATTAAGAAAAAAAATACCATAAGTATAAATATAACACGAGAAAAGTAAAATTACAGAAAGTAAACACAGAAGTCACAGAGATAGATAATTGCGAATAATAAAATCTAGTACTATAAGAAATAAAAACAAAAAGGAATTGAAATCTAAAAGTACATATTGATCTTAATCTGTTGCATCAGACGAGCGAGTTGATGATGAATTTAAAATTTTTTCATTTATTTCTTTATTAGACTCATCCTTAACTTGAATAACTTCTTCATATGCCCGATGATATCCTTCAAGATAATTTCTTGCTCAATAAAATCAAGGGAATACATACTTATGACAATTTTTGCTCTTGATAAGCATGTTAAATAATGCTTTGTACCTCAATAGTTCATTTAGGTTTAGTTTTTATAATCAATATCCAATCAAATTTATCTCTTGCTCTATCATGGTATCTATGGCAATATATTTTCCTGCTTGACGTGCTAGAATAAATAGAACAAACTACACTTATTTTCTGTTCATTTTAACTTTAGTGATATCATATATATTTATTGTTCTTATTCCTTGCTGAGGATCCTGATTAAATCACACATAATTGAATAAAAATACATTGCGCTCAACACAACCAAGATATCACAATTGCACCATTTCTTGAAGAAAATCATAGTTGTTGTCCTCAATATCAGAGAGTGTTTCCTCTAACACAAACCCCAAAATTGTCTTTGTTCCTTCAGATCAGCAAATCATGTGAAATATATAATTATTCACATCAAATATTAGTCACATAATAACATTGCGATTATGCTCAGAAACAAGATCTATTAAGCCCTGACTAGTAACTCTGTTGCTTCGATTATGAACCTATTATAGAATTCAATATATAATTATTTTTAATTTGAGCATTCGACTTACATATGAGTGAGTTGAGAGTTAATTGATAATACATATAATTTGAACTATGTTCAAAATTTTTCTTCAATCCTTTTGTTTATAATAAAGTCATCTTCAATGTTTAAATTACTGACAAATAACTTGCGCACTTCATTTTAAGTTAAATAATTAGATTAATACAAAATTTTTAATAATAACTCGAATAAATACTAATTATTTCACCTTTTACTCAAGAAATAATTAAATTTCATCACAATGAATAAGATCACAAAAATCGTAGCTCGAAGCTTTTTATTATTGATGTAGCGTTAAACATGTTTCTCTGATGTTTCAACTGAAATTTGAAATACAAATGATACAGACTGCAAAGACGTCCTACCTACAACTTGATCTATTGGTTGCTGCTACTCAAAGTAATCCAAATAAAAACTAATCATTTCTGCCCCAACCCGACCTAGTGCTTGAAATTAAGCAAAATGGGAACAGGCGGTTAGACGGTGAAATCATATATCTGCTATTCTATTTCTATCACTAACAATTAAATATTCAAAAAAATCCATGAAAGTGCCTATAAGGGAAACAAATTTAATTAGCAATTAGAAATTTGTACCTTTTCAATTATTATTTTTGCCTTATGTACACATTATTTTATCATCTATTCATCTTAATTAAAAGCTTAAACATGAAAAAAAAATTAAATCAACATTATGAGCTATCTAAAGATAAATCAGGAGTAATCATACTTGTAAACTACAATAACATAAGGGAAATATATCAATAAGCGTGCTGGTCTTTCATATCCCTATAAAAAAATGTGATATACTATTGCAGATATCAATGATATTTTCTAAATGAAAATACTTTAAACTTCTCTTTCATATCCCTATAAAAAAATGTGATATACTATTGCAGATATCAATGATATTTTCTAAATGAAAATACTTTAAACTTCTATATGCATGTACTTTTATTGTAATCTTAGCATTACTTTTACCTATATTCTTTACATAAATATCTATCTGTTTTGAGGATTATCGTTAAAACAACCTAACACATCCTTTATCGATATTGCTCTATCGACCTTCGTTGGCACAACAGTTAGTGATGTAAACATCACAATTGTTTAGGATGGAAAGACCCTTACCTGCCTCTAACCGATATTATCATGTCGGCATGCTGCTAGTGATCTATACATCACATTTATCTGGGGTGGTAAGTTTTGTCTATTCTCTCTTGACTGATATTATTTTGTTGGTATAACGGTTAGTGAATTAGCTATCACAATTTTCTGTGTGGTAGAAAAATCTTTACGCACGCCAGTACACTGTGTCCTCTGCTTGTACTATCAGGGGGTGAACTTCTCTGAACATGCACATAAAAAAATCCATGTATACCATATTTTCATTTCATCATTTAAAGCATACATTATTTTCATGTGAGACTTGTATTTATTTATTAAAAAATCGTCTACTAAAATCTGAGCTCATATGATAATTTAAACGATTCTTCTTTACTCAAGTTCTAAAGGTCAAATATATGTCAAATCATAATCTAACATATACATCTAGACATCTTTATTAGAATATAATTATCATATAGTAATCTAATGTCTTCGTAACTCATCTATTATGCAACTATTAAGTTAACAACATTTAACATGCATATGTCATGACTAATTATATGAATAATTTTATATGATTTAATTTTGTTGTGTAATTATTTAACATGCATATTTTACTCTCTGAGAATATAAAGAATCTACTATAATCTGCATATCGCTAGAATACATCATAGATTAAGTTAAACATGCATAAAAATGATGAAAAATCGCAGAGAAGCTGCATGTCATATATGGTGCTTTTTTAAATAAATTTGAGCATTTGAAGTATGTTATTAATGAAAGGGTTGAACCAAGTTATCCCACGTGCATTTTTTTCTCTTCAGAATTTATTGTTTTTATTAGAAACTTGGATTGAAAGATTAACTACTCTTTACTTTAAGTTTTACCATCTTCCTCATGTTATTGTTATTGTTGTTATTTTTATTGATTATTTTCTTATTTTGTTAATATAACGCCCATAATTACTTCATATTGCCTGGTAAATTTTCTCGTGGTCATAGCGTCTCAGCAAAACAGACTTTTCTTGCCTTCTAATTGAAGAACCCAAAACATGGCTGAAGGGCTTTTGCTTTGGAAAGTAATAAACCACCTCTCATTTTCTAAAGTATCGGTTCACTATTATAAGATGATATGACTGTAAAAACAAACTTAACTTCTTGCGTCACATTCTAACTCTTATTGAATAGCCGCCATGAATTGATTTCCTCTTAGTTTTAACTAGAATCTTGATCTCCATTTTAGTCAGCACTGATAGTCATTTTCTTTTTACTTCGTATTCTTTGCAGTTATCCATGTATTTTTTTTCCAAAATTCATTTTTGAAACTAACTTCTAATGTAATTTGAGGAGAATAAGACTGACCTCAGTCACAGTTTCTGCACCAATAATCAACTTAGTAGCAATCGCCATACTAATCTTATTCTCCTCAAATTTTACCTTTCATCTATCTATTCTCCTCTATCTACTCCTTTTGTTAGCATTCCAAGACATATTAGCTTATAATCTAGCATCATTGGTCAGTTTTATTTTCCATTTATTTTCTTGCAAACAAATTATTTATTATTATTCTAATTGTTTTATTGTTGATTCTCCAAGGCTCTCCTTTCGAAATTCCCAAATTTAATGTTATAAATCTCATTTTAATTATAGATTTAACCAACCTGGCCTCTTTTGTCAATCACTTGTGGGTGACTTGTAGCTAACCTTTACTTGCTAGCTAGCGCAAATGCCTAACACTTACTGCTCAACACAGATAGGTGTTGCCCCAGTCATCCTTGTCCTCTTATCACTACAAGCGGGTTATGTCTTGGTGAACTCATATTTTATATTTTATAGTTTTGTAATAAATATATTTTATACGGCTGGCTGTTAACTTAGCATAGCACCAAATTTTTTCGCTGAACTTGGAGCTGACAATGAAGGTTCTCTTTTTTGGTTTTCTTGTCTCTTTCCCTTCTTCCCTTTATTTGCTATGGTTTAAATAACAATTTTTTTAAAAAAGGGCAAGGAACAATAGTTGGACATTTCTTATTGTCCATGATTTTGAAGCTTCTGCAATGGTTACGATTATACTGCTTTTGCTGGAGTTAATGATTGTGGAGTGGAACTATGAGAAGTGGAACAAAAAATATAGGGGAATTTACATTTACATATCTAACACCCAAACATTCATATTTACATACATACCACTCAATTATTTAACATCACATCAAAAATAACACCATCACTACCTTTTTGAAAGTGCAATGCACGTTTTCATACATACTTACATGACACCAATGTGTTATAAGTGTAAATATCAAACTTTGGTTGTTAGATATGTAATGAACTGTTTGGACTCTTTGGTAACATACATACAAATATTTTGCTTCATTCCATTAGCTGCCTACCTTCTTGTGGGTATTTTTTGAACTAAGCCTGTTCAGTTAGTTAAACTTGTTTGATAATGCACCAACTAGGCGGTTAGTGCTATGAATTTCTTTTTAGTTGTCTACTTTGCTTTGTATTATTTGACAATTTTCAAAATTATTGTATAGTTTTGCTTTTATTTTTTTTGTCTGATAGCACTTAAATGCTTTTTTTAATGTATGCAGAAGCTCATATTTCAAAAGCCACCTCCCAACGTACGAAAGATAGTTCTTGCAACAAACATGGCTGAAGCAAGTATTACGATTAATGATATTGTTTTTGTGGTTGACTGTGGTAAAGCAAAGGAGACCACATACGATGCCTTAAACAACACACCTTGCTTGCTGCCTGCCTGGATTTCTAAAGCTTCGGCGCGGCAAGTATTATATTTTTTGTCCAAATTTCATTTATCATTACTCACAAATTTTTTTTGGGTGCAAATTCAACTAGTTTGTTATGATTAGGTGTTTTTCAACATTGTTCTCTCATTCATTTTGTTAATAGTGGATAGAATATTGTGATAATCCATTTTTCAGGTCCATAAATGATTAATTTATTGTTTAACAGTTATATTTGTGTCTGGACTCGTAAGGCTTTATTATTGCCCATCGTTGGCTCTATCTTCATGCAAGTCCGACCAATTAATACTAATTTGGTAAAAGGGAATCTTTTGATTTTTAGTGGAAATTTGTAGTAAGATGACTGTATTTACCAAGCAATATCTCTATTGGTCTCGGGTTATCATTTTAGACCATTGTTCTAATAGATTTATTCTTTTATTTGTTTTTACAGTCCAGAGAACTATGAAAGTAACGTGTTGTGTTTACAATTAGAACCTTTTCTGTTGGTCTTTCAATTTTAAATGAATAGCTAGGGTTACGGCTACTACAAATTCACAAGCAATCAAACCTTATGCCATAAAATCATTTTCTTTTATTGTATAGCTTATACTCTGCAGTATATGATCGTTCTGAAAATACGATTCATATATCAGATTTTATGCAAATAACTTGTTTGATTCTTGGTTAGATAGTCTTGTGATGCTGTAAATTTAAACTTTTGAATGATAACCTGAAGATCCTCAAGTGTGGTAGACTGTTTTACTTCGTTCATAAATTGCCACGCCCTACTGGATAGTTCTGGAATAACCGGGAATGACACATACCTGTTATTTTTAGTCTCATCGTTCTCTTTTCTTTATGTGCCAAGAACAGAAAATTCGAACTTCCTAACATTTATTATAGTTTGATAAAAAGATGGTGCCTTAATTGTTTGATGTTACGGTGGCAAAAAGAATTTATTACTTATGATTTTGATTATATTTTAATGACATTTATTATATTTTCCTTATTGTTCTTTTTGTGCATGAGTTTATGTCTGAGTGAACATTTATTTATTTATTTTTGCTTGTTGGCTTTGCAGAGAAAAGGACGAGCTGGTCGTGTTCAACCTGGAGAGTGCTATCATCTCTATCCTAAATGTGTTTATGATGCCTTTGCAGATTACCAGCTTCCTGAACTTCTGAGAACTCCTCTAAACTCCTTATGCCTGCAAATAAAAAGTTTGCAGCTTGGTTCTATTGTGCAGTTCTTGTCTGCTTCAATGCAGCCTCCAGAACCATTGGCTGTAAGTTTTTGAAGTGGTTTACTCTTCAACGTTACTTTATCACGACCACTTTTGTCTTGTTTATTATTCTTCATCATTTGTTCATTCATTTATATTCAATATTTACTTTAACATTGGTTTAATTTAATTCTGCTCTATAAGTATGTTATGTTCCATGCAAGTGTACTGTCAGAGGAACTCATTCGGTGCACAGCATTAGAGTAAAAAATTAATTGGTGGCAACCAATCTAGGTTACTTAAAAGTTTTTCATCTTTACGTCTCTTTATTTTTCCCACCTCGAAATTGTTTCCACCTTGAAATTGTTTCAAGCATGGATTTAAAGATACTTCTAACCTATCCAAAATTTGAAACAGTTTACATTAAGGGTTGTCTGCATACTATGATTTTTTTTTTTTAATGGATGCTACAACGTTTTATAACGAAGCAATTGAAAGATAATGATGGGTAGAAACGGTTTTTTAGGCTGGATAATGTGATTCAAAGCATCATTGAAAATTTAAGATTTGGTTTTACAGGATATGATATATAGAGATTTACAAAGAATTCCTGTGAACAAGCAAGGAGTTGAAATAATCTCTTTCGGGGTAAAGTGTTGTTGTGTGTAGCCTGGTTAAAAAAAAAAAAAAAA